>PIJE02000651.1:117934-127784 GCA_002895965.2 Coryphaenoides rupestris | reverse complement strand
AAACACACGCATGCGCGCGCACACACACACATGCGCACATACACACAAACACAAACACACACACACTTACACGCTCATCTAAAAACACACACGCAAACACTCGCACGCACACACACATAGATAAACACACGCAAACACACATTCACTTGAAAATACACTCACACATACAAGCACACACACACACTTCAAACACACACACACACACACACACACACACACACACACACACAGAGCTCTCGGCTTGTTAATGTGCTCATTAACATGAGCGACATCACTTGACGATCAAAGTGTAAGCGGTGTATAATCCCTGCCGATGGCTGCTAGGTGCTGATGTGCCGGATCGTTCTGCACGCTCGTGTCTCCGTGCTGCTGTGCTCTGTGGCTGCTCACCAGCACTGGATCAGGACTTGTCGCCTTGTAACGTCACCCCACACACACACCCAGGCAACAACCTTTACGCATAATGGAAACTTGCATGCAAGACTCACACCACACACACACACACACACACACACACACACACACACACACACACACACACACACACACACACACACGGATGCTCCCATAAGTCTCTATTCTCTGGCCCACTGCAGCCGTCTCCTATCCTAATGCTGTTTTGGTTAGTTATGTGATTTGCTACAGCTCACACCCACACATGTACACACACAGACACACACACACACACACACACACACACACACACACACACACACACACACACACACACACACACACACAGAGGCAAACATGAGTGAAAGAAAAGAGTAAGCCTGACGCGCCAGATGGTTTGTTACACAGAACCATCTGGGAAGTCGTCGACTAAAACTGCTTGGAAAAGGGGCTGGCTTTAAAAAAAAATACTTGGCAGGTGATTGGATGAAGCTGCCAGTGGTTCCTCACAAGGACACCGATTGGTCCGAACCACTGTGGTTGGGCCACAAGCCTGAGCCCTCTGCCCCCTCTGACCCCTGTCCCAGGTGAGGAAGTACCTGCTGATGCTGGATGTGCGTAAGGACCACGTGAAGTTCTGGAGGCCCCAGGTGCTGCTGATGGTGTCCAACCCGCGCACCAGCCTGGGCCTCGTCACCTTCATCAACGACATCAAGAAGAGCGGCCTCTACGTCCTGGGACACGTTGAGCTGGGGGAGCTCAGTGAGTAGGAGGGACACACACACACACACACACACACACACACACACACACACACACACACACACACACACACACACACACACACACACACCCTCCACCATCACCATCACCTCCACCACCACCATCACCACCACAACCATCTCCATCACCTCCACCACCACCATCACCTCCACCACCATCTCCATCACCTCCGCCACCACCACCACCATCACCTCCACCATCACCTCCACTTCCACCACCAACACCATCACCACCATCACCACCACCATCACCACCAACATCTCCACCACCACCACCATCTCCACCACGACCACCATCACCTCCACCTCAGCGCGTAGATTTCTGCTTTAAAGAGGTTGCCAACCTGCCAGCTCCTCTGTAAGAGATACTAGCACTCACTGGACATAACACTTGTAACACAGGCAGCCATCTTGGAATGATGAGGGGCGGGGCTAAGTGTCTCGCCAGCATCCTGTGGTTTGTCCTGCTGTGAACCAGGTTTTTTTTGCATCCTAAATGCAAAGTGCATGCCAATTAAAAGCCACAATTCACAATTCAATAACCACAATAGTCGAGGGACAAGTTGTATTGATACAACATAATTAATCTGTTGTTTATTGACAGAAAAGTTGGACATAGCCGCACAATGCAAAATGCTATGTAGTACTGGTCCATTTATTTATTTTAATGATGGGATATCGTCACATCGATCTACAACAGACAAACGTTGTCAAGCTGCAACTCAGCTCATCAGCAGGTTTCTCAGGCTTGAGTACGGGTGATAAATAAGTGTCTTCTTTGCTTCAGCACTGCATGAAATCAGTGAGATTCAGCAGTGAACACAACAACCACACCAGCTACACCCAGAGAGACACCAATGCTGTGTGTACAGAATAGCACCAGACATCTGGTCCCCTTACCCGCATTCTGAAGTAAGGAAGGTCTGCATGACTCCTCCTGGTGTCATCCTGTGATCCATATCAGCACATAGACACAGATATGGAGTATGACGAGGACATCGTAGAAGAAACGGGGTGAAGTGCTTGCCATGCGTGTGGAATTCCACCTTCCTCTCTCCCTGACCGCCCCCCCACTCCTCGCTTTACAACACACAAACACACACACACACAGAGTTGTTTATGTGTATTAGATATTGAACAGACAGAACCCTCGTAGGAGCGAGGAGAAGAAACTTCTAAAAGAGGAATGCCTCGATGTCATTCATTCACACAGTCACAAAAAAGAAAAGAAAACATTTTCTTTTCTTTTTCATTTCTCGTTTTGGTTGATCCAGTCAGGTCCTCTATCTATACCGCATTTGTTTATTATTTCCAAAATGCAAAAAAGACTAATAAGACTTCCAGAGTTATGTCATGAATTCTCTTTGAGGTTCTTGGAGCAATATGCATATTGTTGTTTACGTTGTTTAGTTGCGCATTGTTTCTATCCTGGTGATTGATCGCCTGCCTCCTCCCTTTATCTCTATTCTGCCATCTCCCTCCTTATCTCGCTCTCACCATTCTCACTCCTTACCTCGTTATACCTCTCTCTCTCTCTCTCTCTCTGTCTCTGTCTCTCTCTCTCTCTCTCTCTCTCTCTCTCTCTCTCTCTCTCTCTCTCTCTCTCTCTCTCTCTCTCTCTTCCCTGCGTGCCCCCGCAGCATCTCACCACGTCTCTCTCTACCGCTCTTGTCTTGTGTGATGCAGACACGCTGCCGTCGGACCCCCTCCAGTCCCAATATGACTCCTGGCTGTCCCTGGTGGATCACCTCAACATCAAGGCCTTTGTCAACCTGACGCTGGCCGACTCGGTGCGTCACGGAGTCCAGCACCTGCTCTTCATCTCCGGACTGGGTCAGTACTGGGTTAGGACTGGGTCAGTACTGGGTTAGGACTGGGTTAGGACTGGGTCAGTACTGGGTTAGAACTGGGTCAGTACTGGGTTAGGACTGCATGGTCAGTACTGGGTTAAAACTGCATGGTCAGTACTGGGTTAGGACTGGGTCAGTACTGGGTTAGGACTGGTCACTACTGGGTTAGGACTGGGTCAGTACCGGGTTAGAACTGGGTCAGTACTGGGTTAGGACTGCATGGTCAGTACTGGGTTAGGACTGCATGGTCTGTACTGAGTTAGGACTGCATGGTCAGTACTGGGTTAAGACTGCATAGTCAGTACTGGGTTAAGACTGCATGGTCTGTACTGGGTTAGGACTGGTCTGTACTGGGTTAGGACTGCATGGTCAGTACTGGGTTAAGACTGCATGGTCTGTACTGGGTTAGGACTGCATGGTCTGTACTGGGTTAGGACTGGGTCAGTACTGGGTTAGGACTGCATGGTCAGTACTGGGTTAGGACTGCATGGTCTGTACTGGGTTAGGACTGCATGGTCTGTGCTGGGTTAGGACTGCATGGTCAGTACTGGATTAGGACTGCACGGTCAGTACTGGGTTAGGACTGCATGGTCAGTACTGGGTTCGGATTGCGTGGTCAGTACTGGGTTAGGACTGGGTCACTACTGGGTTAGGACTGCATGGTCAGTACTGGGTTAGGACTGGGTCACTACTGGGTTAGGACTGCATGGTCAGTACTGGATTAGGACTGGGTCACTACTGGGTTAGGACTGCATGGTCAGTACGGGTTTAGGACTGGGTCAATACTGGGTTAGGACTCCATGGTCAGTACTGGTTTAAGACTGGGTTAGTACTGTGTTAGGACTGCACGGTCTGTAGAAGTTTGTAGAAATGAATGACAGAGCAGCTGGTGACAAGCTATCATGCTAGTGCTCCCTGAGTGTGTGTACTGATGGCTGGTTTAACCTGTGGGCCTTGAATAGTCAATGCACCGCAGGTAGCCTCACCCAGCCCCAGACTAATCAGCCAGGGCCAGGTGAGGCTGCTTAAGCCAGACACCAATCCCACACACTCCACAATACAATAGTATTTATATTTGGTTCAGTTAATTCTAAATTCTAAACTGAAATGTATGGCAGATCCGTAGGATCACCATCACTAACCTGCATATAATACACATGTCATTTCATCACACTTGTGCACCTAGGTACCTTGGTGGACACTGCATTTTCATGAATAATCCAGAAACACACTGAAACATCAGTTTGACCATTAATTATGTTCTATATATATACAATACAGAGCCTGATCATGGAACAAACTCATTTGTTTATCCAAAGTGTACCGCAACCATCACTTCTGGGTTAGTGGACACTAGAAAAGCATAGCTGTCCCTTACCGTCCCTTCCCTGTGCCTGGTCACATGGATATGCCGCGCATCCACAGAGCGCTGAGCAGGTTGATCGTGCATAATGCAAGTTATGTTGCATATGTGTGTATGCTGTGTGCTCTGTGTCAATTGCATGAGTCAGTAAATACTTTATTAATCACCAAAGGGGAAATCAGGGTGCCTCAATAGCATAGCAAGAGAGAAAAAAGAGGGAAATAAATTTATGGAAATGAATAAATAAAGATAAATATTACATTAAAAACGCTATATGAGGGTCAAGGTGATGGTCATGTGGTAGGGGCAGGGGGTTGAAGCAGCCTACTGATTGTAGTTGTCAATGTGATGTCGTGATCTGCCACCCAATGCATATTGTTGTGGTGTATGGCTTACAATTCAGCCACATATGTATATATCGATTTATTAATATTTAACATTTTAAGATAGTAAATGGGCTAGCCACATTGGTATATCGGATCAGTATGGGTATTGGCAGATAATTCATATTCCAGTATCAAATCAAGTCTGGATATGTTTGTGTTTTTGATTGAATTAATTTGTTCATTTTCATTTCATTTCATTATGACCCTGTTATTTGTATTGCATCTATTTCTATATGTATATTTTTGATATGATGTGCCCTCCTCATCTCGCCTCACTTATCCTGTCCTCTCTCTTCCTCTCCAACTCATCTCAGGGAGTCTCTCACCACGGTCCGCTCATGCTGCTCAGGCTCTGGTAGTCATCACTGATAATGTCCAGAGAAGCCATGTGCATCACATAATAACCGTCTTCCATGCTTTCTGTCTTCCTGACTCCCCCCCTTCCACCTCCTCCTCTTCTCTCCTCTGTAGGAGGGATGCGCCCCAACACACTGGTGCTGGGTTTCTATGACGACAGCCCCCCGGAGGACAAGCTGCTGGGCCAGGTGCTCTCTGGCTCCGCCCCCCGGGATCCCGAGCAACAACAGCAGCAGAGTCTCCTCTTCCACTTCCCCCCGCTGCGCCGACCCGCCGGCGGAGACGACGCAGGCTGCAGGGACTCTGGGAAGGCGATGGGCCCGCAGGAGTACGTAGCGGTGATCGCCGACGCCATCAAGATGCTGAAGAATGTGGCGCTGGCGCGCTACTTCCAGGACTTCCAGCGGACGCGCGCCCTCTCGCCGGCGGAGAAGGGCGGCGGGGTGTTCGTGGACGTGTGGCCGATCAACCTGCTGCGGCCTGACAGCAGCAACTACGTGGACACCTGCTCCCTCTTCCTGCTGCAGCTCGCCTGCATCCTCAACATGGTGCGCGCCTGGCGCCGGGCTCGGCTCCGCCTCTTCCTGTGCGTGGAGGAAGGGCGGAGCTTGCATGGCACGGAGGAGAAGCTGGGTCAGCTGCTGAAGGAGCTGCGGATCCAGGCCACGGTGTACACGGTGCCCTGGGACAGCCAGGTGGCGCTGCACTGGCAGCGGCAGGGCCGCGCAGGCAAGTGGCCCCGCAACGCCAGCCAGGAGCCCCCGGAGCAGGAGCACAAGGATCAGGAAGAGGAGGTGGAGGAGGAGGAGTACGTCAACAGCTTCCCCAGCAATGCGGCACGCCTCTCCGACGCCTACCTGCTGTCCGTCAACCGGCTGATCCTGGAGCAGCCCTGCCCGCCCCCCGCCGTGCGCTTCCTGTACTTGCCCCGCCCCCCGGCTGACACGCTCCGCTACACCGCCTACCTGCAGCAGCTGGACCTCCTCACCCTGAACCTGGGGCCCACGCTGCTCATCCACGGGGTCACGCCGGTCATCACCACCGACCTTTGACCTGGCCACTTTCTCCTGTCATGGTGGGCCACGACTCATTTGAGTTCCAGCCAAAGCCGATGGGCATCGATGTGGGGGGCGTGGACATCTTACCATCACAACGTCCACTTTTGACCCAGTTGACCCAGCGGTGTCCTGGGGTCAACCCATCCACTCACAGTTGTCAACAAACTGTTCATGCCAATTTGTATGTGCCAAATTCCACCACACCACCCCCCCCCACCCTCCAAAGGAAAACAAGTCTAAATTCAATTTTAAACATAAAATGTTTTTTTGTGTCTGATTTTTTGGTTTGCAAATTGTATTTGTTCTTATGGCCAAAAAACATCTAATTACCTTTACAAAGTGTGTCTGCGCTATCTCATCAACAGGGGTTTTCAATTGTACTGTCATTTAACATGTCTATACAGTTTCAAGGTAATTTATTTTACTGTTTTATGTTTTATGCTTTGTCCTTTCATCCGAGGCTTTTTTCGCCTTTGTGCTTCTGTTTGTTATTTGTTGTTATGTTTGTTAAAATGTCCAATATGCTGCTTGGCAGCCTTTAAAATGTTAACTCTTGAGCCTTGACTTATACTGACACCTTTCCAGGCATATATCTTTAGTGATAGCTTTATGATATCTGAGTTTATACTTTCGGTACTAAACACTTTTAGAATTAGGATTTTTTTTTCATGTATTTTCAACCAGTGCTGCAGGGTTCCAGTTTGGACAGTTTTTTCTATACTTTCTGAACCTGGGAGGTTCAGCTCTGCCTTAGGATTTCATACGTGACTGATTTGCACAGCGGTTTGAGCTCCAAATGTAGCCTCGACTATAACGTTGCACACCTCCCTCCTCCTGACATAACACTTGAACTTAAATGACTTGGCCAAGCATATGTTTCATCATATTCTATAAATGACACTTCACATTACAGTGAGACATTTCTTTGTACTTTCTTTGTACTTCTCTCCTCTCTCATGTTTATCTTATTTTCTATTGTACTTCTGTTAGCTACTGTACAACTTGGAGACCAAGTGCGGAATGATTACAAAATGGTAATATAATGTAATATGGACTACAGCAATTCCCCAGGTATCCCAAGTATTGTATTTATAGATATAGATATATGTACTGACTGTACACTGACTGACATGCATGACAATCCAGTGAGATGTCTTGTCTTGAATAATAATAATAATAATAATAATAATAATAATAATAATTTTTAAGAGCGGTACAAATCTGCAGGGGCGTGCAATGTGTCTTAATGCCTCTACAGCTTCCAGTGAGGTAGCATTAGCAATACACACAATTATAAATAATAGAAATTATTATTTACAATTTGTTTAAGTGGTATAGGATAACATAATCATAATCAGGCTACATTTATTCTGGTGTGACACTGCCACTGATTTTCACATTTGACGAAAACACATTAGAGATTTGTTTGTGCATTTCCAGGACTGTTGGCTTCACTGTGATTCCTGACTAGACCAGAGAACTCCTTTTGTCTTAATTGGGGGTTTTTTCACTGACTGCTAAAACTATGACTATGGGCTTCGTTCCATCGACCAATCAACCAAAGTATCCATTTGTATCTGAAGTGACGACCTAAATCTACCAAGGCCTGAAATCTAAGTTCTATTTTATCAATTCACTCTACCACGGATGAAATATCAATGAATGAGTGTAATGATATTGGGCTCCTCAAAACATATGGCTATCATTTGAAAAATCTTGTTGTAGCTTTGATTAAATATCTAATCCAAGGTCTGTAATCTATTCCCCTGCTCTTTGAAATCAATGCAATCAATGTTTTATTAGAAGTGTTATTTATTTGGGTGGACTGACCAGAACAACTAATGTCAAATGAAATTCACATTCCAGGCCTTAATCCTCCATTCAGATCACTTTTGCCCAGATCTGAGCTTTGGCCCGTTTTGTTAACATTGTCGCAGCATGTATAGAGTGTAGATATGTGTCAGATCTATAACCACATCGAAAAGTGGGTCAAATCTGATTCGGAAAAAAAAGGTATTTGATTTTCATACTGTTAAGGAACACAGTTGGGGTCTCAGAAGAATACTTATGTTGTTTTGCTGACACATTTTAGAGACTCTTCCAATAAAAACCACATTTTTCAGAAAATGTAAAGAAATGAAAATGACAACATGCACTCCTGTTGAAATACATGTATACGTAAATGTCTATAATTAAATATAATAAAGTCTATGTGTTTAGGAACCCCTGTGTTTGTAGGTATTTATTTATATATGTATCCACGCCTTCAGTCAATTTCCCATGAGCTGCTAGATGTGAAAGTTGGTAGCCATACAACTGCCAGGCAGAAATTACATATTATGTTGCCATGGCAACGCAGCAAAGCATATCTCCCACTAACGCTGTCCTAGAAGTAGCAACATTGGTACACAGGGGCAACCAACCATGCTGAACATAAATGTCTCTCTCAGATTCTCCACCATCTTAGATTTTCTGACAAACCTTTAAGGTAGAACCAGTAGAACTCCTTGTAGACAGTTGACCAACACCACCAACCTTGGGTGAAGAACATACCATTCTAAACAAAGACATAAATATATGGCCACTATTGGCCAATGACATTTTAAGTGGGTGTGGCCTATCGCCTAAATGGTAGCTCCACAACAAATGGCTCTATCAGTATGACATTTGGTAAAAGTGTTAAGGCCCACCCCGGAATTGTAGGAGCAATAAATCAACCTTACGGTTATATATTCACATCAAGATGATCGATCATCACCAATCTTGACACATACGCTCCAAAGGAGACCACTAACCCATGTCTACAATATAGAGATGATTCTAACTTGTGGGTTTATCAAGTAATAACACTTGGTGGCCATCTTGTTAATTTGATCAATCTACAAACATTGACCAGCCAAATGGTGCGTCACTTAAATGTTAATTGTGGGATGCCACTATCTTCTTTCCTTTCATAAAGGAAGGTCCAGTGTATCCTATAATAAAGGAGATATTAAAGGAAACATTGAAGCACCTTTCCTTAGTGTTTAGAGAATTCAAACAGCCCTCATCAGGGCTGCCACTGAGGTACTTCCGGGTCATTCACTGAGGAAGGAAACTTCCAAAGCAAAAAGGACTCTTTGAACACAGCCTTGACCTCATGACTGGGTTCAGGAAAAGTAGTTAGGGAAGGACTTAGGACGTATTTATTTGACAATTTGAATGCTTAGCAACTTTAATTCTTTACCAAAGTTCTCTGGTAGAATCATGCATTCAAACACACCAGTTTCCTGGGACACCCACATTAAGTTGGTGTCCTTATCAGGAGAGAGTGAGAAAGGCAGCGGGTGTTGTTTATGTGAAACCTCTCCAATAGGAGGCCAGATAGCAGAAGAGCTCCCGAGATGGAGAGGAGGAGGAGGAGGAGATGGGACAGGCAGGAGGGGGGCTAGCTGCCAGCCAGCTAAATTACTTTGTCCCACAGTCTGCCTCTACTGCCAGCTTGGACAGCACCAGGCTTCTCTTGTGTTCCCCATGAAGGGGGGGGGGGGGGGAGATTGGATGAAATCTAAGCCCAAAAATAACTGGACATGTCCATGCACCGATGACAGTTGTGTGTATGTGTGTGTGTGCGTCTGTCCTGATGTCCACTGACAATCGTTTTCTGAATTAAATTGTGTGT
>PIJE02000651.1:102934-110434 GCA_002895965.2 Coryphaenoides rupestris | reverse complement strand
AGCGCAGCTGCTGGCACTGGTATTAGCATCATGGTCGTGATTTTGGAACCTCTAATATATCCGTATGCTGGTCCTGACTGGAAACATACACACATACACACACCCATACACACACCAACACACACAAACACACACACATACACACAAACACACACACACGCACACACACACACACACACATACTGTACATACATACATACATAGTGAAACACCCAAAAACTACAAACTGCAAACTACTGTTTGCCTGTGTACATGTGTGTTGTGTGTGTGTGTGTGTGTGTGTGTGTGTGTGTGTAGCGTGCACGCGCACGCTTGGTTTGTGTGTGTTTGGAGGTGTGTAGGTTATGGTCTAATAAACAGGGGGAAAGGGTGTGAGAGAGAATGGCTGAGAGAGAGATGGAGTGAGAGATGGAGTGAGAAATTGAGAGAGAGAGATGGAGAGAGAGAGATAAAGAGAGAGATGGAGAGAGAGATGAAGAGAGAGAAGAAGACAGAGATGGAGAGAGAGAGATGTAGAGAGCAGTGCCAACTGGTGATAAAACATTTTGGGGGGAGCACAAAAAAGAGACACCACTGTAATGCTGCCTAAACCCTGATGGTAATCTTCCAATACCCCGGATTTACAAGAAATAGCTGCTGAAGTCGGAATAGTTAACACAGTTGATGAGAGATACTGTGAGATCAAAGCACTTTGCCTATTTAAATATGAATAGATTACAATTACAGACTGTAGCAGTCCTCGTTTCCACACTGCCTTGTAACGCGGCTTTCTTCAGGTTCTTGACCGGGAGGGAGAGACGGTAGTCTTAGTGATAATCATACTTATTTATTAACTTAAAAATCATAAATGGCCCCATGGCATAACATGTAACATAAAGGTATTTTTGTCAACAGTCGGACTTTGGGTATATGGAGTGGGACTTGCATCGAGCACTCGGTCTCCATCCGTCCTCAGCTGCGGGGAGAGCAAACACGCGTCAATATATACCTTCCTAATCATGCTCATCTCCAACAGCTGCGTCAATCCCAGGAATTCGCCGCTCCACACCCCCGGTTTCACCCGCCGACGCTAAACCACGCCCCCTTCATACCACACAGACTTACTCCACAAGATTTAACACTTAGTCACTTTACTTTTAAGTTCACGTGGCCACAAGCTCGCTGCATAAGACATTTGTCCAGCTCAAATCCTTTGTCCATCTCCTGAAAATACTGTGGCGAGCATCACAGAATGACACTCGGGCCACAGGAGTATTTTTGTTGTCCTGGGCCCCATACACCATGCAACAGCTTTATGAGTAATCATCGTCATCGACACAACGCCATGGCTGACTCATTCAGTCTGTGTCAGTCAGTTTACGTAGTCTTAGTCATCCGCACACAACCAACACAACACACACTTCAGACGCCTTCCTAACACTAATAACACAACATAACACACACATCAATTTCCCACCCATTGACCAATAATCCTTTGCGTACTCCATCGCGTCAAGAATTGTCCAGTCACATGAGTTTAGGACAGATTCCCAGTGCCACCAATCAGAGAGCAGCTGTGGGTCACGTCACTGCAAGAGGATACTTACTCACATACACACTCATTATTATGGCGGGCATCAACTCATCCATTGTATTCACAGTAAAATAAACAAATAACAAATTGGAAATAATTGGAATGTTTTGTTAATGAATGCCTACCATGACTACCATGCTGGCACATTGTACAAGTAAAAACGTTTATTTCATGATTATTTTGCATTATGTTTAAGTAAACTTCTTCTCTAGAAATGGCTGTGGGAGCGTCGCCCCAGCACCCCCTATTGATGAGCCGCCACTGGGAGAGAGAGAGAGAGAGAGAGAGAGAGAGAGAGAGAGAGAGAGAGAGAGAGAGAGAGAGAGAGAGAGAGAGAGAGAGAGAGAGAGAGAGAGAGAGAGAGAGAGATGGAGTGAGAGATGGAAAGAGAGCGATGGAGAGAGAGAATGAATAGGAAACTAAAATGACAGGCAGGATAAAAAACAAAGGCTTCCTCTGATTGAATCTGTTGAGGCGTGGCATTGAGACAGATCACATCCGGTGGTGTCCGCGTGTGTGTGTGTGTGTGTGTGTGTGTGTGTGTGTGTGTGTGTGTGTGTGTGTGTGTGTGTGTGTGTGTGTGTGTGTGTGTGTGTGTGTGTGTGTGTGTGTGTGTCTGTGTGTGAGTATGTGTGTGCGTACCATTATGTGCCTCTGAGTGTGTAAGCAGAGCACGGCCGGCAGCCTCAAACCAAACAACACCCAGACACCACCACTTCTCCTTCCAGAGGAGGAGAGAGTTACTCCTGCTGGTTGAGGAGAGTTAATCCTGCTGGTTTGGGAGAGTTACTCCTGCTGGTTGGGGACAGTTACTCCTGCTGGTTGTGGAGAGTTACTCCTGCTAGTTGGGGAGAGTTAATCCTGCTGGTTGAGGAGAGTTAGTCCTGCTAGTTGTGGAGAGTTACTCCTGCTGGTTGTGGAGAGTTACTCCTGCTGGTTGTGGAGAGTTAATCCTGCTGGTTGGGGAGAGTTACTCCTGCTGGTTGGGGAGAGTTACTCCTGCTGGTTGTGGAGAGTTAATCCTGCTGGTTGGGGAGAGTTACTCCTGCTAGTTGGGGAGAGTTACTCCTGCTGGTTGTGGAGAGTTACTCCTGCTTGTTGTGGAGAGTTACTCCTGCTTGTTGGGGAGAGTTAATCCTGCTGGTTGGGGAGAGTTAGTCCTGCTGGTTGTGGAGAGTTACTCCTGCTGGTTGTGTGCACGTACAAGGCTTGTGCACTTTTTCTTGCAGACCGTTGTGGCCCTCATGTCATCATGCACGCATGTGTGTGTGTGTGTGTGTGTGTGTGTGTGTGTGTGTGTGTGTGTGTGTGTGTATGTGTGTGTGATGTGTGTGTGTATGCTCATACAGCTGACTGGTTTGGATTATATGTTTCCTCTGTGCTGTGGTGTGTGATTAAGTGGAATTTGAAGAGATAGGGTTTTTTATGGTCCACTGAATGTTTCCAACCTCGTTTCATCCTCTCTCTCTCTCTCTCTCTCTCTCTCTCTCTCTCTCTCTCTCTCTCTCTCTCACTCTCGCTCTCTCTCTCTCTCTCTCTCTCTCTAACATACACACAAACTCTTTTTCATAAAATGTAGATCCAAAGATTGCCATCCAATTCTCAATAGTCAAAGACCCCTTTACAATATAATGGTAAAGATAACTTTACAATAGATTTAGCACTTACTATACTGGCTGTGTGTGTAGGAAGGACAAGGCAATTGGTAAAGTTGCCTTTCAGAGTAATCACATTAGCTTGAGCTGTATTCCTGCAGGTATTTCTTGGTTGACTCTTTGTGTGTGTGTGTGTGTGTATGTGTGTGTGTGTGTCTGTGTGTGCATGTGTGCGTGTGTGTCTGTGTGTGTATGCGTGGTGTGTTTGTAATTGTAAGTTGAAGTTCAATAGAGACCGTCTAGAAAGCATCTTTCAACCTTTGAACAAACGTTTAATCCTTCCAGATCAACATTTTTATACCACAGTAAAGTTCAACTCCATTCCACGGCATTCCATCATTTGGCATCTTCATTCATACATTTTACTTGTTTATTTTTTTCCTTTCTAATTGGGACTTGATGCTCAGCCGGCCTGCCATAAAACATCCAACACAATCGCCATGGTAACAAACGTAAATCACTGTGAAACCCAACAGCCCGGCTCACCGTGTGGAATAATGACCTGTCACTTGCTTATTTCCCCCTAATACTACGACAGAATATGACTTGATCATCACGTTGGCAGCTAACAGAAGCCAGCTCCTTATGGAGCGGATTATGAGAACCTCTGCATGCGGGAAGCTAGCCGCCGTTAGCTCCTGGAAAGAAATTCTGTTTTGCAAACAGTTTTTTTGACTCTCTAAAGGAAACAACGCAGCCATGGCACCTGGGAACATGGACATCCTCTGACGAGATGAAATGTACGTGCAGATACAAATATGAATAAATGATGAGTGTTTGGAATGTCTCCTTTGAATGTCAACCTTTGAATGGAGGCAGAGGTTTAGCGCACTATTTTACACGTGTAAATATACGAAGGAGTTCAGCTAGCATGTCATTGTAGTTTTTATTATTCTTGAATCATGTTGTCATACCTTGTCTTGAATCTAAATGTCACAATTAAATCCTGTTCATTAAATACCATTTTATCGTTCTTCTGCTGTGAAACAAATATTGTGTAAAGTCTACACATTTAGAACACTGTATACATATACTGTATTACGCGATCACATTTCTTGTGTTGAAGACAAATGGGTGAGTTAAATCCTGTTGAGCTTTTGCAAAGAAAACTGCTAAATTTTTGTGTATCATAGACAATACAGAGTGTGTGTGTGTGTGTGTGTGTGTGTGTGTGTGTGTGTGTGTGTGTGTGTGTGTGGTGTGTGCGCGTGCATGCGCGTGTGTGTTGTGTGTGTATAGAAAAGCGATGACAGATTTATGAGACTCCTGCAGCATATGCTGAAGCAATCACCCCTCATATCCTCCCTTCACTCAGAGAGAGAAAGAGAGAGAGAGAGAGAGAGAGAGAGAGAGAGAGAGAGAGAGAGGGAGAGAGGTGGGGAAGACAGAGAGAGAAGGAGGGAGGGGGTGATAGATAGAGGCCGAGAGATAGCGAGCGAGAGAGAGAGAGAGAGAGAGAGAGAGAGAGAGAGAGAGAGAGAGAGAGAGAGAGAGAGAGGTAGAGAGAGAGAGAGAGGCAGTGAGAGAGAGGCAGAGCGAGAGAGGTGGAGAGAGAGAGAGAGAGTGGGTTTAATTGTAGGGCTGGTTCAAGTCAAAAGTCAAAGTGTTTTATTGTCACGTGTACATCAGAACACAGGGCCATTCTGAACAGTGGGACATGGGAGGAGACAGTAGGCAAAAAAAATGTAACAAGAAGAGAACAAAATATATTCCAATAAAATTGATGAAATAGGAAGGAGAAAATGGGGGGATTTTCCCAAGAACAGAGAGAATGAGAGAAAGACAGAGCACAGTAGAAGAGATACAGATGGAGAGGAGAGGAGAGGATGAGGAGGAGGAGGAGGAGGATGAGGAGGAGGAGGAGGAGGAGGAGGAGAGATGAAAGAAAGAGAGACAGCAGAGGAGGACATACAAGAAGTTCAAGAAAAACAGGAGGACTTAGAAGGAGGTGTAGGAGGGAGCGAGGGAGGAAGGGAGTTGTGAGCCAGGGGAGGTGTTCTCCCAGCGAGGGCGGTCGGGGGGCCGGGGGGCCGCAGCCAGTCACACGTAACCTGGCTCCTCTTTATGAGCTCGTAAGTCACGTTTCTGATGAAAGGGATCCCTATAGTTATGACTGGCTTCTCACCACCCCTATGTGTTTGTGTGTGTGTGTGTGTGTGTGTGTGTGTGTGTGTGTGCTGTGTGTGTGTGTGTGTGTGCGTGTGTGTGTGTGTGTGTGCGTGCGCGTGTGCGTGTGTGCGTGAATGTGCGCGTGATAAAGAAAGTGGGTATGTGAAGGACAGGTTTTGTCCCAGACATTCTGTCCAGCATTTTTGCTATCCAGTGTTTTTGCTTTTTCCATTTTCCAATTACAATAAACCCAGAATGGTTTGAAATGGTTTAGAAAATAATAAAAGGGAAAATTAGAAAAGAAGTGATT
Source organism: Coryphaenoides rupestris (assembly GCA_002895965.2). Lineage (NCBI taxonomy): Eukaryota > Metazoa > Chordata > Actinopteri > Gadiformes > Macrouridae > Coryphaenoides > Coryphaenoides rupestris. The sequence goes on along the minus strand of PIJE02000651.1, from coordinate 104,787 downwards.
GTTCTGACAAGAACCTTGGGTAAATATTGTTTTACAAAAAGTGCACACACACACACACACACACACACACACACACACACACACACACACACACACACACACACACACACACACACACACACACACACACACACACACACACACACACACACACACACACACCTTCCAACCTGCTGTCCCTGTTTCAATGCCAAACTCTCCCCCTCGTCCCCTCTGCCTCTCTCCCCTCAACTCTTACCTTTCCCCTCCGGCCCCCCTGGCCTCTCTCCCCATTCTTCCCTGAAGTCTCTCGGCTCGCATCTCTCCCATGTTTAATGAGGAATCATTTGTGGATATGGGGCCACCTAATGTGGCTTCTCCAGGGCTCCTCCAACACAGGACACAGGAAGCTGGTGTGTCATCTACTTCAGCCTTTCCAGAGTTTTTAGGTGAATGAGGTGAATGACAGAGCAGGTGGTGGCCAGCACTCTCTTGAATGAGTGTATTGATGGCTGGTTCAACCTGTGTGCCCTGATTAGTCAATGCACCTTTACATTAGAGACGGTGTTGTACATTAACAACACCGTCTCACTAACAACACTGTCTCATTAACAACACTGTCTCACTAACAACACTGTCTCATTAACAACACTGTCTCATTAACAACACTGTCTCATTAACAACACTGTCTCACTAACAACACTGTCTCATTAACAACACTGTCTCATTAACAACATATTATGGTAGCACACACACACACGTGCACACACACACACACACACACACACACACCCATAAGACACACACACATGCAAGCGCACACACATTTTAATCCTCAGACTGCCATCACGTCCCTTCTCTTCTCCAAGCTGATATGAACCCTCTCCTCCCTATGTTGTGGTTCCTCCTGACCAACACCTCAGGGTGCTGCTCCTGCTGCATCTTTCTCTACCCGTCAAATGATTGAAATGAAGAAGGATTCCAATGATTCATTGCTAAAGCAAGTTATATATTATCACATTTTGTATCGCCTATAAGTGTCATGATCTGCACTCCGTAGGTTTCCACTCTCACCGTCAAGCAATCATTCGATTAACCAACTCATCAGCCTCATCACCTCCACCTGTCCCCGTTTCTATTTCCCGTCCTATATAAGCTCCAGCAATTACCAGACCGTTTACCCGTTGCCGACCCTGCCTCTGCCCGACCTACCCGCCTCGTTTTACTCCTGAAGCACACCAAACCCTTCTGTCCCCGACCTCGATTCATGTCCGCCCGTACCTGTGGCTGTTTGGTGAATCTCCGCTTCGACCTCGCTTCCCGGCTTTCTGATCGTCCGCCTGTCCCCGACCATCCATCTGCCTGCTCCTTCCCGGTACCTCCTCCCAGCTGATTACCCGCCCGGCTCTGGACCCGCTACCGCCACGACCCCTCTGCCTCTTCCCTGCCGGTACCACTGCTCCCATACGAGGGTTCGTGTGTGAGTTCTCCCCCCCAGCCACACTCACCTGTTCCCCGCTCCAACGTCACCTGTTTCAAGACCCATGGACCCTGCACCCCCTACCTTTGGATTACCTCTTCACCTGTTGTTTCATACTACCCACTCATGGACTCATTGGAGACTGTGGTGGAGAGACGCACGCTGAGCAAGATGCAGGTCATCATGGACAATGTCAGCCACCCTCTCTACCAGGCCCTGGCAGGGCAGAGCAGTAGCCGCAGCAGACGGCTCATCTCTCTGCGCTCGCGCACGGAGCGGCACAGGAGATCCTTCGTCCCCACGGCCATAAGACTACAACACCTCGGTCTAGGGCAAGGGCTCATCCCCCTCCCTCGCTTCTGCTTCTGCTTCTGTGATACACTACCTGGGACAA
>PIJE02000651.1:80000-101734 GCA_002895965.2 Coryphaenoides rupestris | reverse complement strand
AGGAGCTTGGACTCTGGTGTGGTGGAGAGACGCACGCTGGCCAAGATGCAGGTCATCATGGACAATGTCAGCCACCCTCTCTACCAGGCCCTGGCAGGGCAGAGCAGTAGCCGCAGCAGACGGCTCATCTCTCTGCGCTCGCGCACGGAGCGGCACAGGAGATCCTTCGTCCCCACGGCCATAAGACTACAACACCTCGGTCTAGGGCAAGGGCTCATCCCCCTCCCTCGCTTCTGCTTCTGCTTCTGTGATACACTACCTGGGACAATGTGCAATTCATTATTTATTATACTTGACCTGATAGTATGTCTATTGTCTGTCCTTTTATTTTATTGTCAACTGTATAGTTGTTGTTTGACTTGAGCTACGGGATACCTTGAATTTCCCCAAGGGGATAAATAAAGTATCTATCTATCTATCTATCTATCTACCCTGTAGCATGCCAGAATGTTTAGTAAACGTCATTACCAAACGTCTCCTGTGTTGTGCGTTGGAGAATACATCATTGCTCCAATGCCACATCGTGTGGCTAAGTTCAGGGCTCCTCCAAGGACGCAGGCAGTAGTGGTGTTGAAAGTCAGCTTTATTTCAAGTGAAAATGACATGACATGGAGCAGATGGTACTAGCATGCTAGCTCTCCCTGAGTGTGTGTGCTGGTGGCTGACTTAACCTGTGCCTGGGCCAGGTGAGGCCAAATAGACCAGCACCAAACTGACACACACTCCCACATACTGAATGACGTTTAACCTACTCCCTGCCCCCCCCCCCCCCACAAACAAATACCCCCCACCCACTGTCCCCCACACACTTCCCCAGTGTCTCAGCCAACCTCCCCCTCCATCCTGGAGACCGGAGGCCTGGGCTGCTGCCTTGCCTGGCGGAGGTGTGTCTGGGTGTGGGCTGCAGGGCTGTCCATATGGGCTGGGTAGGGATTGGCAACTAGGCCGTGGTGGAGCTCGTTGGAGGGCCTGGAACAGCCCCCGGTAGGGCCACCCTCCAGGCGACGTGGCTCGATCCCCCATCTCCGTCCCGGAGCATGGGGCCTTCGGCTTCTGTCCTTTCTGGCAGAGGCATGGCTGGGTCTCGGGCTGCTGCAGGCGGGTTTCAGGCGTGGCTAGCAACAGGCAGTTGCTGCGACGCAACCCCCATCTCTGCTGGGCCCCACCAACGTCCAACGCTGCCATGAGGGAAGGGCTGGTGCTGGGAGGTGGCCATGTGTCCGTTGTTCCTGGAGCACCGTTACCGTTGTAACCGGTGCACTGATTAGTCAATGCCCCACCCCCCCAGACTCTAACTGAGCCAGGTGAGGCCAAATAAGCCAGCCACCAAACACACACACACTCCCACACAGGCATACAATCTGACAAGAGGCAGACAAGAAATCCAAAATCCAGAAACGGCAGGTAGGGTGAAAACAGGAAGGTCAGGCAGATATACGAACTGGGAATGCGGGATATCTTAACGAAATACACAAGACAATCTGGTGCTGAACAAAGGGAAGTGGGAGAACTACCCAGGGAACTGGTAGTTCTCCATGCATATATACAGAATCCAGTGGCTGGATTCTGGAATGACAGGAGAGTTAGAGACACGAAAGCAAACACCAGATAAACAGATTAAGATGTTGAGGTATTTGTGACAGAGAAAGAGAGAGACAGAAACAGAGAGAGAGAGAGAGAGAGAGAGAGAGAGAGAGAGAAGAGAGAGAGAGAGAGAGAGAGAGAGAGAGAGAGGGGGAGAGAGAGCGAGAGAGGGGCAGGGCCATGTGTCACAGCAGATAAGCCCAATATTCTGACCACTCCTCCTTATCCCAGACTCCCTAATGCATGGTCCCTACACACACACACACACACACACACACACACACACACACACACACACACACACACACACACACACACACACACACACACACACACACAACCCCCAACACACCTCACTCAGCACACACACATACTCTCTCTGACTCTCTGTCTCTCTCTCTCTCTCACACACACACCCATATACACACATACACACAGAGCCATCAAGCCTAAATCTGATAAACCCTGAATGTATTCGCTCCTGCAGGAGTGAACATATTCAGGGTGGACTGTACATTAACTCACTCTTTCCCTCTTTCCTTCTTTCTCTCTCCCTCCATCTACAACTGGGATTTAGTCATGAACACAATAGAGAGATGATGAACTACACACACATACACACACACACAGGCTTGTGCGCACGACAAACTGAGACGTAGACTGAATCCACGGCGGTCCTGAGTGAAGTGCAGCAGCAGATAATAAAGTGACAGTTGAGGGTTGTTGTCTCGTTCCTTCTCCATGGTGACACTGTGTTGGTCGTCAACATGTCGCCTCTCATCCGCCTTTCCTCTCCCCCCTTTATTCATATTCAGAACCAACAGACGGATAAGTGGTGTTTGGGTGTAACTCACTGGCAGGGAAATTTCTTTTTTCTGTGTATTCATAAGAAAAGCAAGGTTATATAACTAGATAATAACCCATAAATGGTTATGGTTACATGGGTATAACAAGGACATAATCAAAAGGGTTGCCAACCCCGGGACTTGTATGTGGTTCTGCATTAAGATTGACTCCCTCTTGACTCCCTACTTCATGCATAACGTCTTATGTCGTCAGACTGTGGATTAAAACTTGTGCTTTGTGCTTTGATGTTTGTGGGGCACATGAATAAGTAGCATTTCGAAGACACCTCCGGTATTTGCCTCTAGATATTAGTCTGGAACCAGAACCTGACAGGGGCATCTAGCTCCGAACAATATTCAGCCAATCAGCGAAACCCCAGTGGTGATGCCAATGGATGGGGCATAGTGTTTTTTTGGAGACGTCTTAATTAAAATAATACGTATGCTGCCTTCTAGAATGTTTATAACCCGAAAAATGGTAGCACTGACGTGAGCTCATGGTGTTTACGTTTTGGATATGCGGCACTTCATCTTACACGTCATCGGATTGTGAGATCTGACTGGCTGGATCTCATCCAATCGGCTGCAGAGTAAAGGTTGAGTGGCGACACCCCTCAACAAAAGCCTGCCGGACTGCAGACTTTCCAGAACTAATGAGCCCAGTGACTCTCTGCTCTGCTGGCTGTGTGATCATCATGAACCTAAGGCCTGCTGAAAATATGGACAGGAACTGAAAGCTCAGTGAGGAAGACAAATAGTCTCCATAGGGTTAAATCCTGCTGCTGAAACCATGAAATCCCTTGCATTGGTCTTTGAACCCTAATGTAATACAACCTTTGGTTTGAAATCCATGTCCATCACTGTTAGAATATATATGCCCTGTTATAATGCAATTTCCATGTCATTGCCTGTTATAATGGTATTCAACCATGTCACCTACTGGTTATAACTATATATACCATGCTGTTATAGATGTTATTCACCATGGTCACTACTGTAATAATATATATACCATCTGTTATAAATGTCATTCACCATGTCACTACTGTTATGAATATATATTACCCTGCTGTTATATATGTATTCACCATGTCACTACTGTTATAATATATATACCATGCTGTTATAATGTATTCCACCCATGTCACTACGTTATAAATATATATACCCATGCTGTTATAATGTATTCACCATGTCACTACTGTTATAATATATATACCATGCTGTTATAAATGTATCCACCCATGTCACCTACTGTTATAAATATATATATCCATGCTGTTATAATGTATTCACCAATGGTCACTACTGTTATAATATATATACCATGCTGTTATAAATGTATTCACCATGTCACTACTGTTATAGATATATATTACCATGCTGTTAGAATGTATTCACAATGTCATACTGTTATAATATATATACCATGCTGTTAGAATGTATTCACCATGTCACTACTGTTATCAACCAACACAAAATTAGGAATCATTGAGCACATATAAAACAAAGATAGGATATATGATGATTTGAAAAATTAGTCGACGATGAGTCTGGCCTGACGAATCAGATTTGACTATGCTAGATGGTTAAGGACACCCTAGTATTTACCATGTGATTTTGCCAAACTCGGCATGGCGATGCAGGGTGTGATGGTGGTCATGTGAAATTACAAATCAACTTTGACCCTCTGTTCATCGAGTTGGAAATGTAAGGGTTGATAAAAACTAAAACCCTGTTCAAATAGCTTCAGTTTGAATGTGGAAACGATTTCTGCATAACATTTCAAAAACAATGCAGGACAAAAATATTAATGAGCTTGGAATGGAACCGAAAATGACAGAGCCAAGCAATTGGCAGAGGAAAACAGTGTTGATCATGCTATTGAGAATGCTATTGTTGTTTATTCCTGAAACACACACACACACACACACCAAACACACACACACACACACACACACACACACACACCACACACACACACACGCATACACACACACACACACACACGCACACACACACACACACACACGCATACACACACACACACCACACAACACACACCACACACACACACACACACACACACACACGGACACACACACCATCAAATACAAACACAATGCGTTCATTAAATGGCTGATCCTTTTTTTGAGTCCCGTGCAAGCACATGTGTATGCTTGTGGTGTTTGTGTGTGTTGTGTGGTGTGTGTGTGTGTGTGTGTGTTGTGTGTGTGTGTGTGTGTGTGTGTGTGTGTGTGTGTGCGCGTGCCTGTGCGTGTATATGTGCTTCTGTCTCTGTGTGTGTGTTTTCACTCCCACCAGCTCTGCCTATTTCTGCATCAGACCATGACAGGGTATGGTGTGCTCATATAGTCACACCGTCCGATTGACGTCATAACAGAACAAGTAAGACCCCATTCTCGTTTGTTGAAAAAGTAACTTGTTATTGTGCACATGATGCACATAGTATACATACACTATATGGCCAAAGTCAGTGGACACCCCTACTAATTATTGAGTTCAGGTGTTTCAGCCACAACCCATTGCTAACAGGTGCATAAAGTCAAGCACATAGCCATGAAATCTCCACAGACAAACAATTACAATTCAGAATGGTTGTAATTCAGAATGCCTATCGTCTGCTGTATCACTCACTACAGAGTACCAACCTGCCTCTGGAAGCACCATCAGCACAAGAACTGTGCGTCGGGAGCTTCATGGAATGGGTTTCCATGGCCGATCAGCTGCACACAAGCCTCACATCACCATGCTCAATGCCAAGCGTCGGTTGGAGTGGTGTAAAGGACTGGACTCTGGAGCAGTGGAAACGTGTTCTTTGGAGTGATGAATCACACTTCACTATCTGGCAGTCTGATGGGAGAATCTGGGTTTGGCGGATGCCAGGAGAACGTTACCTTCCGGAATGCATAGTGCCTGCTGTAAAGTTTGGTGGAGGAGGGATAATGGTCTGGGGCTGTTTCTCAGGGTTTGGGCTAGGCCCCTTAGTTCCAGTGAAGGGTGTGCTTAATGCTACAGGATATGAAGAAATCTTAGCCAATTGGGCGCTTCCAACTTGACTCCAGCATGACTCTGCCCCTGTGCACAAAGCAAGGTCCATAAAGACATGGTTAGATGAGTTTGGTGTGGAGGAACTCGATTGGCCTGCACAGAGCCCTGACCTCAACCCCATTGAACACCTTTGGGAATAATTAGAACGTTGATTGCGAGCCAGGCCTTCTCGTCCAACATCAGTGCCTGACCTCAAAAATGCTCTTTTGGCTGAATGGGCACAAATTCCCACAGACACAGCTTCATTCACCGCTGGTGTCCGCCAACAGGTTATTAGGTTGCTGCCATGACAGGCACCGACAGCCTTTTGACTGCAGCTCCGACCATGGCCCACTCGGGTTCCATGTCCCCAACCTCCTTGAGGTTGCACGAGAAGTTCTTCCGGAGTTGAGAGATAAAGACCTCACGGGCAGATGTTCCCAGTTCACCCTCACTACACGTTTGGGTTTACCAGATTTGTCCAGCAGCCTCCCTCGCCATCTAATCAAACTCACCACCAGGTGGTGATCAGTTGACTGCTCTGCTCCTCCCTTCACCCGAGTGTCCAAAACATGCGGCTGCAGATCTGCTGATACGATTACAAAGTTGATCATTGATCTTTGGCCTAAGGTGGTCCGGTACCAGGTACACTTGTGAACTACCCTATGTTCAAACATGGTTTGTTATGGCCAGTCGACAACCAGCACATTAGTCCAACAACAAAACACAACTCTGGTTCAGATCGGGCAGGTCGTTCATCCCAATCACCCCCCTCCAGGTTTCTCCATCGTTGCCCACGTGTGCGTTGAACTCCCCCAGTAGAACTATGGAGTCCCCGGATGAAACCCTTTCCAGGATGCCACCCAAGGACTCCAAGAAGGCCAGATACTCTGAGCTGCTGTTTTGTGCATAAGCACACACAACAGTCAGAGCCTTCCCCCCAGAGACTTGCAGTCGCATGAGGCGACCCTCTCATTCACCAGGGAGAACTCCAACACAGCGGTGCTCAGCCGGGGACTTGTGAGTATCCCCACACCTGCCTGGCGCCTCACACCCTGGGCAACTACGGAAAAGGAGAGGGTCCAGCCCTTCTCCAGGAGTTTGGTTCCAGAACCTGTCCTGTGTGTGGAGGTGAGCCCAACCATATCTAGTTGGTACCGCTCCACCTCCCGCACCAGGTCCGGCTCCTTCCCCACCAGCGAGGTGATGTTCCACGTCCCTAGAACCAGCCGGTGATGCCGGGGATCCCCACGCCCAGGACCCCGCCTTTGCCTACTGCTCGGTTTACAATGCAACCGACCCCAATGACTCTCCCTGCAGGTGGTGGGCCCACAGGGAGCCGGCTCCACGTCGTCCTTTTGGGCTCCGTGGATCCAGGCCCAGCCACCAGATGCTCGCCGACTGGCTCCAGAAGGGGGCCACAGTTTCCCTTGTCCAGGCGAGGTGATGAGTTCTTAGGAAGCTGGCCACTCCCCTGGGACCACTTTGCCTTGGGTGACCCTACCAGGGTCACCGGGGCACCCAAACCCCCCCCACCGTGATACGGTGGAGATTCTTTGGATCCGACCAAATTGATGATCCGATCCGACATGTTCCGATCCAGTTCCTGTGATGTCAGTGAGTTTACGGACGTGGTGACGAGCTTCATAGCAATTCTAGCGACCATCGATGGATCCATCTGCACCACTCTGAATGCCCGTACTGCTGCTTACAACTCCGCCTCGTATCCAGTAACATGGACAATTAAAAAGTGGCGCCCTACGGACTACGGTGAGTGGTGAAGGATGCAAAGAGGAGGTACAGAGACAGAGTGGAAGCGCAGATGGAGTAGCGCGCCATCAGACACCTATGGCAAGGGCTACAGACGATCATGGATTACCGGGGCAGAACCACCTCAACTCCATTTCCAACTCCAGGGATGAGCACACTCTCTCTGTGACCAAGCATGACGTGAGGAAGGCTTTGACAAGGGTGAACACCAGAATACGAGTACTGAAGACCTGAGTCTGTGGTCCCAGCCTGCTTCAAGTGGTCCACTATTGCCCTGTGCACAAGACTGCTTCTCCAGCTTGCCTGAATGACTATCGACCAGTGGCCCTCACATCGGTGGTCATGATATACTTCCAGCGCCGTCCCGGGCGGCTGCCTGCCAGAGTTGCTCCTAACGTGCAATATTAATATTACTGTCCAACATCATGTGCAATACTCTATCATGTGCTATATTATTATTATTATCATGTTATCTCTAAATATTATCTATAACACTACCTCTCATCTCCTCTCATCATCATGTGCAATATTCTTAATGTCATGTCCAATAATATTTCACTTCAATTATGGCAAATTGTTTTCGCCGTCGGAATATCTTATCTTGCCTACATATTTGTATATTTTAACTGTAAATGTGTAAATCTGTTAGTTTATTTTTATGATTCTGTTGATTTCCATATTGTTTTATTGTACTGTATTGCTATGCAACCTGGCACAAGAATTTCCTTCGGGATTAATAAATCTATCTATCTATCTATCTATCTATCTATCTATCTATCTATCTATCTATGAAATGTTTTGAGACACTGATCAAGACATCTGCGCCTTCTTACCTCCCTCCATGGACCCGCTGCAGTTTGCCGACTGGCCAAACAGATCCACAGATGATGCTGTCTCCCAGGTAATACACAGTTCCCTCTCTCATCTTGACAGTTGGAAGGGGGGCTATGTGAGAATGTTGTTTATTGACTTTAGCTCTGCTTTCAACACCTGGTTCGGCAACAGCTCCTCTCAGGACAGGAGGGCTCTGCAGAGGGTGGTGTGTTCGGCTGAGCGCACTATTGGCACTACACTCCCCACCCTGCAGGACCTTTACTCCAGGAGGTGTTGAACCAGAGCCTGCAGGATCATGAAGGATCCTCACCAGCCCAACAATAAAATGTCTATTGCTATGTTGCACATTCCACTGGGCATCGACACTTTTTCATTTCATTGCACATCCTGTATGTGTATGTGACAATTACACTTCTTGAATATTGAATCTATTGTAAACTAAATGTCCAACAAACATTTAAAAAACTGGTCGCAGGACAATTGTCTGAACAAAGTCACGTTATACTCATGGACGTGACCCGTGTTCAATTAACCCAACTCCAATTTGGCCCTATGAATTAATGCAGCTCAGCTTTGTGGAAATTATTCATATTTCAGTAGTAAAGAAAAATAAACACACTCCCAAAGATTTAGGGAGGTCAAGGTACAGTTGTTAAATAGACTTCACACAACCTATATTCAACACACAATTGGCAAAATTTAATATAATGATCAACATTTTGACAAAACTTGTGGAAGTCTGTCTCAAATTAATGAAACTACTTTCCTCAGCATATCAACACATTTTCTGAGCACTTTGGTCTTCAGCAGCATCAGCACTCTGCATTACCTCCATGCTGACCATGTGAGTCCAGAACAGCAAGTGTACTTCATGTTTTGAAGACATGTACCATGTGCGGTACCATTATCAAACAATGTTTATTGCGTATATAACATTGCTTTGAAGTTGGCCTAATGCCTTTCTTCATTGTCACTAGCAAGCTTCATGCTGGTAACGGTTAGCATCATGCGACTATTGTTGTGCAAAATGATGATGGTATTTTTCTTATGCACTCAATGGCCTTCCCACTCCAAGGAAACGCTTTGTTAAGCGAGAACATTGTTGAATGTTCTCGCTTAACAAAGCGTGCTTTGATGCGTGCTTTGTGCCCTGTTGTATTCCCTTTCAGGCGGTGAAGAGACACTCCACGAGTCACAGCGAGTCCGTGTTGAAGCACGGTCACTCCAGCCAGGGCGGCCGGTGTCTCAAATGCTGTTTGAATGTTCCCATTTGAATGTCATTGTTTTAATGGTGGTGTACTCCAATAACAAGACGGCTGCACACGTTAATACGTTTTACTGAGAATTATAGCCCAATGTACATTCCCATCAGACGATGTCAGTGGTTCTGAAATGGGAGTACCCCTAGAGACTGCAGGGGGTACTACATTATTTTGGTTGTTTTAATATTGGCTATGAACAATTGTAAAATAATTCCACCTGAAGAAAATATGTGTGTATGTGTGTGTGTATGTATGTGTGTGTGTGCGTGGGAGAGACTGAGAGCATGTGAGAAACGTGATCAGTGTGGGGGTCTGTCTGGTCAGTCCATCAGTCAGCCTCATGTCTGGCTGCTCCAGCCCTGTGTGTGCTCAGGGGGAACGGACTACAGATAGATCTCAGCACATGTATGACAGACAAGGGGGGATACCCACTTAATACAATTTAATAAATCTGAATAGTAACATAGTAACACGTTTGGTAAATCATTCAAATTACCACATGTCACTTAAACTTAGAGGGGCTTCATTAGTAAAAAAAAAATTGTTTGAGGACTACTGTTCTAGAACATCTTTTATGAGCACAGAACACCAACTCAAGTCTATTACGTCAATCATTACCAAACAAGACATGTGTTAATACAGCACAATAATCAAGTATGTGCTGATCGGCCCTTATTCATTTCTTTGTTTTGTTTTTAAATACATCTTTGACTTATCTGATAATTCCCCTTTTTAAAATGAGTGATCAATATAAGACATGTTAGGCCTGTTTGATATTTACATTGCATTAACATCAGATATATTTGTGTCTCATTAGAATTTGGGATTGAGATTATGTTTTTGGCTTTAACGAGAAACTTGTGCGTGTGTGTTTGTGTGTGTGCATGTGTGTGTTTGTGGATGTGCATGTGTGTGTGTTTAATGGACAGGATTTATGGCTCTCAGCCTCCAGAGGGAAGATGCATAGATTTACAGCCAGAGAGACTTTTGTGACCCATCTAAACCAGCAGAAACACAGGAGCGAGCGAGACAGAGCTTCATAGACACTGAGAGAGAGAGAGAGAGAGAGAGAGAGAGAGAGAGAGAGAGAGAGAGAGAGAGAGAGAGAGAGAGAGAGAGAGGGGGGGGGGTAGAGACGGTGATGCTGGCTGATGATGATGATGATGACAGAGAAGCAGCAGCAGTAGTAGTAGTAAGCGGATATTCTCCAGCGGTACAAAACAGCTCCCTGTTGCCTCGTCTCTACTCTGCCATCTGTAAGGACTTTGGACCACATAGTCCTCTACACATTGGGGCAGACATTTACAGACATTTAGACCACGCGCAGATCATCACACTGATGTTGTATCTCTCGTTCCATCCAACTGACGACCGCATGCGTGTGCTTTTCCCCCTCTTACTCTGCAGTGGAGTAGAAGTGATGAGCTTCAATTCCTCCATAGCTTTCATGCTAATGCCACATTTCGGCCCATGCTTGGCAAGGAGACAGCATCCCCCCCCCCAATCGCCTTTTATTTGTTTTTAGCAGCAGATAAGTTCTCCCCATTTGCACCAAACACTGTTTGCACACTTGCCATTTTGGCTAACCGTCCAAAACAGTAACAGCTGCTTATCCTGCCTACAGCCCCTAACGATGTTTGCTAATTGGGGATCTGTTTTGGTCAGCCAGCCAAGCCATGGGCTGTCTGACTGAGTCCCAGTACTTCTTCCTCTCTTTGTGTTTTGTAATTTTTTCTTCACATCACTAACGCCAGCGTGTAGCGGCTGGTCCAGCATGTGTGGGGAACAACACTTTGTGTTTTGAAAAGCAAACAAACACATTACTGTGGGAAACACTGAACCCCCACAATTAATTGAATGTTCTTCACATACATTAGAGAAGGTGTGTGTGTGTGTGTGTGTGTGTGTGTGTGTGTGTGTGTGTGTGTGTGTGTGCGCCCGCCAACGTTTAGACACTCAGCTCAATCTATGCTATAAAGAGTGTTAAGGTGGGGGATTTGGCCGGTCACTTAAATACTTGGGCACCTTGCCAGGCTTAACAGCGACAGAACCCAAGAGCAACTAATGTGTGTGTGTGTGTGTGTGTGTGTGTGTGTGTGTGTGTGTGTGTGTGTGTGTGTGTGTGTGTGTGTGTGTGTGTGTGTGTGTGTGTGTCATAGTGGAATGAAAGAGAGAGCGTGTGGGAGAGTGAGCGAGAGACAGAGAGAGGGATGGAGAGAGAGAAAGAGAGGGATATTCAGAGTGAGAGAGGTGGAGTGATAGTGAGCGTACAAGAGAGAGAGAGAGAGAGAGAGAGAGAGAGAGAGAGAGAGAGAGAGAGAGAGAGAGAGTCAGAGAGAGAGAGAGAGAGTAGGCGCGTGCCAGTGTGGGAGCGACAGCTCTTTAGACCCCATTAGCAGCAGGGTTTTTTAACAGGGAATCTAATTGAGTGAAGGTTGTTGGAAGGATAATGCTGTTTCTAAAGCCTGCCTCTCGCTCCCTCTTACAGGAATCCAATACTCCTATCCAGCCAGTTAAAAGCACATAAGTTAAAAAAAAGATTGCTTTCTTTTCATTTGTTGTTGTTGTTTTTCTACGCTCTAAACTGGGTGCCAGGGAAGAGAAATGTGGAGACAGTAAAGAGGAAAAGCAGAGAGCATGTTTTCTGTCTATTGTGTTTGTTTAGGTTTTTTTAGTCAATGATTTTGGGATGAGATTATGGTTGTACACTTTTACGATGACTATATTTAGTACCATTACAAAATAAATGAATTGGAATTGATTGCCCCGCACTCGGTTTTGAATCATTCTGACTCCATGGGACACATGCATCAATACTACGAATACATCAACATTTCATGGCTGCGCTGAACAGGGAAAACTTAAGCTTTGCTTGCATTGCCACTGCAGCCATGCAGCTCTCTATACAGATGTTGTTCAAAGGCACAGTGTCTGTCTCCACCTCTTAATGAGAGTGATTGACCTTCGTGGCTCATAGCTCACCGATCACCCTTGGCTGATTAGGACCAGGGGAAACGCAAGCTATCAGGGTGAAGGGTGGACGTCTTTACCCTCCAAAGCTAAGGGGTCCCCAGACAAGTCATGTACTGACTCAGCTGCTAATGTGCTAAGTTGATGCTAAAGTCACTAAAGAACTAGCAAAGTGCCGTCACACCGTTACTACTACACTTCCAAGATGACTAGGAGGTGAAAGTGAGCCTGATTTGATTTCGATGCGTTGTCATAAGTGGTTTGTTCGTGATGTCATTCTGCTGTTTGTTGCTTAGTCACTTATGATGTCATAATGGGGCAGCCTTGATTGATTCTCGCCACAGAGTCCGGCGAGCGAGAGATCGCAGCGCAGAATAAATCCCCAAAGTGGTCTAATTAATTAGGACGTGGCAGAATGACTCGGCTGTTATTTCTTGTCTTGCGGAGCTGGAGCCGGGAGAACAGTTGAATGTGTCTTTAAGCCACCGCATCTGATTTATCTCACCACCCCCACAAAATCCATGCGTACAAACGAGGATACCTGCATCGCCTTAACAAGTTCACAAGTCCAAATCCATAATTAATTCAACCTTCACCTTTGAAGAGAAGGGAGGGCCCATGGAGACTCGTACTGAGCTCGCTTCAGGAAAAGTAGCATTTAATGTCTGGGTGTCGCATCCAGCATCCCGGGTTTTCTAAAAGGTCACATGATAACTCTGTTATTGAGTCCACTGCCTCTCCGCTACCCGTCCATGGATTAGGAATCTGCCTCCGCTCCCTGTGTGTGTGTGTGTGTGTGTGTGTGTGTGTGTGTGTGTGTGTGTGTGTGTGTGTGTGTGTGTGTGTGTGTGTGTATACACGTGTATTATGGACAGGATCTATGACTCTCAGCCTCTGGAGTGACGATGCATAGATTTACAGACAGAGAGACTTGACCTATCTAAACCAGCAGAAACACAGGAGCGAGCGAGACAGAGCTTCATAGACACTGGGAGAGATAGAGATAGAGAGAGAGAGAGAGAGAGAGAGAGAGAGAGAGAGAGAGAGAGAGAGAGAGAGAGAGAGAGAGAGAGGGGGGGGGGGGCTTCTGCATGATGATGATGCTGGCTGATGATGATGTACTGTACTGTACTGCTTGATTGATCAAGCAAAGGTTATCGGCCAGGAGTGTCAGAAGTGGCTGAGATGAGTTTGTTTTTTGCTTCCATGCATGTTCCCCAGAACCCCAAATAACTATTTCTGAGATCATCTTAGCAGTAGCTACTGCTACTTGAGCGAACGGTGATGAGATTCTGCCCTCTCTCTCTCACTAAAGTTTAGAAGCTCCACCTAGAGGACTATATCTGTCTGGATGATCAAACCATCGTTATGTTCTCTCATGGCTTCACTACAACATCTGTTTTCAATATCATTTCTTAAAGTGACCTTGGTGTGTTCAGCAGGAGCGCGCTCTCATCCTGAATGGAAACAATAGCAATAAAGCACTTTGGTCTTTTGGAGTGGATGAGAGCCGCTTCAATACGAACCATGAGAGTTTGTGAAAGTTTGTGGACAAAAATAACTGGTGTACTGTGTACACCAGTGATGTGCGGTGAGGTCAATGGCTGGGGAGGCACTGGCTAGTATCAGAGCCAGATTTACACACATATGAACCCGATAGAGGTAGCTTAAATTCACCATTCAATTGGCAGGTTGCACAATGACTACTGGTTAGGCGACCGTATGTTTCATATTTCATATCAGCATTCTTTACAACACACGCATACAGGTACGTATTCCATTCACGTTTTATCGGCGAATGCAGTTCCGCTATTCATACTCATTCAACACAAATGAAAAAGGCAACGTTAAGTGGAGGGAGAGCGTCTATTACGTGGGCTCAAGACACGCCCCCCTCAGTGAGGCAGATGTGATAGCTCCTCCCCTGGTGCTTTTTCATTGCAGTTTTATGACGAGACCAGCGAGCCTAAATATCTTTGATACACATACTGTACGTGAAATAAGTGACCTGCAATGGAGTATGGAAGGCGAGGACATGTAATGAAGGTCTACAAACATGACGACATACAGAAACTAGAGACAGTAACAGGCACGCGCTTCTTGCCCGCGCTCCATCCAGTTTCTGAGGGGTTGTGAATTTGGCGATTTTGACTATAAAAAATTATTGAAATCATACAGAAATTACATTTATAACACAGATCAGTGGAAAAATCTTAATATTTATTTTATTTTATTTTATTTTATATTATTTAATTTTTTACTTTTCGTAACAGCTATTTTCATTGGAGTATGACAGGTGAAAAAAAAAACACAACAAGGAAGAAGATGTCTCGGTGTACCTGGGACTTGACTTGGCTCTTCCTCCTCCTCTTCCTCCTCTTCCTCATCCTCTTCCTCATCTTCCTCTTCCTCCTCATCTTCCTCCTCCTCTTCCTCCTCCTCCTCCTCTTCCTCCTCCTCAGAGTGTTGAAGCCCAGTAGAGCTTGACCCTCAGCTCCTGCGACCAACTGAGACCTACATAAATAATATACAGAACTTTAATTGCCAAATTAACATTAATTGGTGTCAGTTTTCATATACTCAGTCTTTGAGTAAATGTTGAAGCTATTTTGAGTGTGGCCCAGCAGCCACTGCTGCTGAACGGCCCCCAGTTGCATTTATAGAGAAGCTTCACCTCCAGGCTTGAAGCATTGGAGGGGCGGGCAGGACAGCAGTCCACGTGTGGGGCGTCCTCCGTGGCCTGGGATAGAGGACTGCACGAATACATCAAGCTCATTACATGTTCAGGAGTTTGTGGGTTTTACTGTAAGGAAAATTCCCGCTGAGGGATTATATATCTCATGTGGCCTGGGAACGCCTCGGGATCTCCCAGGAGGAGTTGGAGAGTGTTGCTGGGGTGCAGGAAGCCTGGGGGGCCCTGCTTAGCCTGCTGCCACCCCGACCCGGCCCCGGATAAGCGGAAGAGAATGGGTGGATGGATGGATTAATATCTCCTGGCAGTTTTGGACGGAACATTTTCAGCATCTTTGTCAAAAATGTCACAATCACAAATCTACTGGCGTTTGGGAGCCAAAATGGTTCTTTTTTTTTCTGCACTTCCTTGGTTTGTGCCATGTGCTCCCCGGGAGACATATGGCTAATCATTATGGTCTAGACACAGAACTCTGCAGCCAACCAGTACTGGCCGGATCAAACAGTGTGTAAGACTCTGTCTGTGACTCAAAATCTCATATTAATATTCTGAAGCTCTGTGTGTGTGTGTGTGTGTGTGTGTGTGTGTGTGTGTGTGTGTGTGTGTGTATTTGTGTGAAAGTGTGTGTGTGTGTGTGTGTGTGTTCTTGCCAGAGAGGTAAAGAGAGAGCGCAAGAGAGAGAGCATAGATTTGCACACGCATGTGTGTGTGCGCGCATATGTGTGTGTGTGTGTGTGTGTATGGTGTGTGTGTGCGTGGGAGAGACTGAGAGCATATGAGAAACGTGATCAGTGTGGGGGTCTGTCTGGTCAGTCCATCAGTCAGCCTCATGTCTGGCTGCTCCAGCCCTGTGTGTGCTCAGGGGGAACGGACTACAGATAGATCTCAGCACATGTATGACAGACAAGGGGGGAGAGAGAGAGAGAGAGAGAGAGAGAAACAGAGGGCTGCTCGAGGATAATCAACGTGTGTGTGGTTAATGTGTATGTTTGTACGTAGTGCTTGTGCACGAGCAATTGAGTGTAACGTGGCCACGTGGGAAAAGACATTAGCTTCCACACCATGTGTTAGTGTGCTTAGGTGTGGGTGTGAATATGCATTTTAATGTATATCTCAGAAATGTGCCTGTGTCTGTGTGCATGTGTGTGCATGGGTGTGTGTGCATAAGTCTCTGCACTGCTGTCTCTCATTAAGTCCTATCTCGAGAGGGTATCATAGCACATCTGGAAAAGACATCTGCTGACATGATGCATATACATACAGACACACATACGCGCGCACACACACACAGACACACACACACACACACACACACACGCACACACACACACACACCACACATACCACCCACACACACAACGCACACACACACACCCATTAACTAACCATGTCTTCGATTGCCTCAAGATACAACTCATATAACTGTAGCATACACGTGAGAGTCGGAACACCCAATATACATGTATATTATCTTGTCCTTCTGCATCCTTCACATGATTCTAGGAACCCTCAGGACACAGTGTGTGCCTGGATGTTGCGGTTAAAATGTGTGCTGGTGTATGATGGAGTGTGTGACGTTGTGTGTGCGCCCAACGGTATGTCCAAATCGCGTGTGTGTGCGGCCCTGCTGGGCGCCGCGGTGCGTGTAGGCACTGTGAGTGTGTGTGCAGTAGCAGCAGGAGCTGCTGGTGCATGTCAGGTCGATGATGAGGGTCTGCGGTGGAAGCCAGGACCAAGGGGCCCCAGGATGTAGAAAAGGTGTGTGCATGTGTGGTGGTGGGGTGGTGGTGGTGGGTGGTGAGAGATGGAGGTTGAAGTGTCCCAGAGCCCCTTCCAGGTTGTGAGCAGACCTGCTGGCTTGGACCCCACCACCATCCCTCTGCTCTGCCTGAGGCATGCATGGAGAGACAGAGAAAGAGAGAGAGAGAGACAGAGAGAGAGACAGAGAAGATGAGAGAGAGAGAGAGAGAGAGAGAGAGAGAGAGGAGAAGAGAGAGAGAGAGAGAGAGAGAGAGAGAGTTTAAGAAGAAGGAGTATCTGGCATGAGAGAGGGATACAGGAGAATGAGAAGAGAAAGCGGGAAAGAGGAGAGTAGAGGAGCAGACACTCAGGAAAGGGGGTGAGTTGGCGGGCGGCACGCACCAGAGGCCCATGTAGGGGTTGGACTGAGGGGGTTAGACCGAGAGAAAATATATCTGGTTACGAAAGTTGAGCCGGACAGATTCAGGTGTTACAGCAACAACAATACAATTTTCTGAAACAGAAAACAGTGGAAGAAGAGCGAGGCTACATGTATGAAAAGAGAGGGAGGGACACGTAAAGGGATGAGGAGGTGAGCAGTGTCAACCATTATCTGGGGACTTCCCTCCTGCTCCAGCCAGAGACGGCGGTCATAGGTCAAACAGGTCTCCGGAGGTGCCTGAGAACACCGGGCCTGACAAATTCAACCCTTTGATACCTAAAACCTGTTGGTGTCCGACAAGGATGTTGGCGCGACAAGTTTCAAACCTTGTTATGAACCATTAAATCACAGTTCACCTGGAAATACACTTGTACTACATTGAAATACAACGTGTTGTCACTCTCCCCACAAGACCTGGTTGTCTCTGTCCCCGCCAGACTTGTTATCTCTGTCCACACCAGACTTGTTGTCTCTGTCCTCAGAAAACTAGTTGTTAGTGTCTCCACAAGACCTTGTTGTCTCTGTCCACATCAGACTTGTTGTCTCTGTCCTCACAAAACTAGTTGTTAATGTCTCCACAAGACCTTGTCGTCTCTGTCCACACCAGACCTTGTTATCTCTGTTCCCACCAGACTTGTTGTCTCTGTCCTCACAAAGACCTTGTTGTCTCTATTCCCACCAGACTTGTTGTCTCTGTCCCCACAGACCTTGCTGTCTCTGTCCCCACAGACCTTGTTGTGTCTGTCCCCACGAGACTTGTTGTCTCTGTCCTCACAGACCTTGTTCTGTCTGTCCCCACGAGACTTGTTGTCTCTGTCCTCACAGACCTTGTTGTCTCTGTCCGCACAGACCGTGTTGTCTCTGTCCCAACCAGCCTTGCTGTCTCTGTCCCCACAGACCTTGTTGTGTCTGTCCCCACAGACCTTGTTGTCTCTGTCCCCCACCAGCCTTGCTGTCTCTGTCCCCACAGACCTTGTTGTGTCTGTCCCACCAGCCTTGCTGTCTCTGTCCCCACAGACCTTGTTGTCTCTGTCCCCACCAGCCTTGCTGGTCTGTTCCCCACCAGATCTGTTGTCTCTGGCCGGGAACCCAAGTCAGCCACTTTAGCTCGTACATATGCATTTTTGATGTGATCAAACAAATATGATGATACATTATTACTTTGGACAATGTCTGCTTTTATCAGATTACTTTTATTTTGATCTGCCACCTGATGGACCACACAATACAGAGAATATTTTTTCAGTTTGCTATCGCGAATGTGATCAGGAAGACTGTCGTTAATCAATCACCAGCTCTGTGGCAGTCAACCCCGCCTCATGCCACCTAAGTGGCTTTGCTGGGCTCCTCCAACACACAGACATAGGTAGATGCTGTGAGCAGACCAAGTCTATTGGAGAAGTCGCCCCATGTTACAGCCAGAGCAGGTGTTCAATGCGGACATGTCCGAGCTCTGTGGTGACAGCTTGTTTATCCTGTGTGCCTTGATTACCCCAGTGCACCACAGGCATCCAGCCTCACCAAACCCCAGAGTGCGGGGCCAGGTGAGGCTTAAACCAGCCATCAACCACACACACTCTACAAATGCAAATAGCAAACTCACATCTTCCTGATCTGTGCATGGCTGAGGCTGAGCTGGTACCCGGCTACCTATACTATGACATACTGTTGCTGTCAACCCTCCCGTTTTTCCCAGGTTTCTCACATATTGTAGCCTTCTTTCCCGCTCTCCTCCTGTTTTAATATGTTCCTGTGAATCTCCTGTATTTGTAACATTTCATAACGTTAGAACATAACCGGACCTTTCAGTCTCTAGTGATGTGTTCTTGCTACATTCCGAATCCCCTCCAGTAAAACAGGCAGCAGTATGCGGCAGTATGCGGCAGTATGCGGAAGTATGCGGCAGGATGTGGCAGTATGTGGCAGTATGTGGCAGTATGTATCACATATCATCTGACATATCATACATCATATCACCTGGCAACCCTGAATGTAATCAAATCTAGTGGCGCACAAGTAGTCCAGAGCTGTTGAGAAAGAGCTAGTCACTAGTGTGTATCCTGTGTGTGTGTGTGTGTGTGTGGTTTTTCTTGTGTGGTTTCTGTTCAAGGGTGTGATACTGAAAGTTTATTACTGAAAGTAGTAAACTTTTAATGAACTTCTTCATATGGCCTTTTGTGGGTGTTCACAGCATTTCACCTTCAACCAGGTGTGACTTGGGGTGGGGGAATGGGGGGAATAGGGGGGTGGTCATTTCGGGTCGAGTCGGCTCGGTTGCCCGGAAAATCTCCTTTATTTTCAAAGCCCAATGTTGACAGCTATGTACTATGACACTGGATGGCCTGTGTGAAGAGAATGGTGTGCCTGAATCCGATGGACTGGGTTCATCTTACGATCCGTCCTTAAGACATGGATTGTCTGAAGCATATGGACTGGGTTCTTCTTACGATCGGTCATTAAGCGTTTTAGCAAGAGAGGAGACAAACCAAACATTGCCGTGGTACTCAGACACATGCAGACTTGAGGGTAAGATTGACCCAGTATTTCCGCAGCATGGATCTGCGTTCATAGATCAAGATTCCAGAACCGTGGGGGGCGGGGCGCTGCAGTCATCAAAGTGCATCACGTTTCAATATGGCAGAATATATTTTTTTTAAATCACATGGCTTGCTTGGAGCTACTTAGCTGTGCTCCACTTCTCAAACTAAACAGAATGTGGGGAACTAAACACTTACTCTGTGATGGATTGAGCATGTCTTGACACAATGGGACCGACGATTTAAGATTCTCAGAACTCCAAACAACAACACCCCCCCCCCCCGCAGGGTAGCTGGGCTCAGCCTTAGAGATAGGGTGAGGAGCTCAGACATCCGGAGGGAGCTCGGAGTAGAGCCGCTGCTCCTCCGCATCGAAAGGAGTCAGCTGAGGTGGTTCGGGCATCTGATTAGGATGCCCCCCGGGTGCCTCCCTTTGGAGGTTTTCCGGGCACGTCCAACTGGGAGGAGACCCCGGGGCAGACCCAGAACCCGCTGGAGGGATTATATATCTCGTCTGGCCTGGGAACGCCTCGGGATCCCCCAGGAGGAACTAGAGAGTGTGGCTGGGGAGAAGGAAGCCTGGGGGGCCCTGCTTAGCCGGCTGCCACCGCGACCCGACCCCGGATAAGCGGACGAGAATGGATGGATGGTTATGTGGGAATGTGTGGTGTTTGGTTGGTGGCTGGTTGGCCTAATCAGTCTCACCTAGGCTCCAAGCCTGTGGTGCATTGGGCAATCAGTGCACCACAGGTTAGGTCAGCCACCAGCACACACACTCAGGGAGAGGACTATGTACCATCTGCTCCATATCATTTTACTTACAACTTAACAATAAACCGGATTATGACACCACAACGTGCCATGTGTCCTTGGAGGAGCCCCGAACTAAAGCCACTTCAGTGGCATTGCGGCACAAGCTGTTAGGAGGAGGTGTAGGTGAGGTTCAAGCCCAAAGGGCAGTTTAATTCAACACAGGAATTGCCACACAGGATGCCACATGAATAATGGGATCCGGGGGGAAGGGCTCGACTTAGCAGGGGGGTCCGGGATGCTGGAGGGATGAGAAAGAGAAGGGGGGGGGGGGGGGTGAGGGATAAAAATCCCGGGTGAAGCAAAACAGGCAAAAAAAGGGCTTGCCGCAACAACTGCGTTGGCGAGAGATAACTACTGCAGTGTGTGATACGGGATATACGTTACCACCTGTAGTCTAGGGAAAGATCTGCCGCTGAGTGGAGTGCAGGCCAGGTTCTTGTAGGGCGAGCAGTGATTGCCTATCAGGGACAGGTGCGGTGATTGGGAATGGGGCGCCGGTGCGGAGAGTCGCGCTGTATGCAGCGTCATCGCCGCTCCGCCGTTGCGCCGACGTGCCGGGAATGTCCGACTCCGAGAGGTGAGAGGAGTGGGAGGAGCCTGCCGAGAGGACAGGGCCGGCGGGGGATGGGTAACGTGAGCGCCTGGTAGCCGGGGGGAACTCCGGAGAGTCGGAACGCCGGTCCAAGGTGGGGCACGTAGCGGGAGGAGAAAGGAGCGGAGTGCGGCGTGGAGGCAAGGACGGGCGAAAACAAGCTATGCTACACAGGACTCTTTATCAGTGCTCAGAAAATACACAGCATGGAAAACGCTGCCCTAAGCAGAGCTGGGGTTCAGGGTGAAAAATATATTGAAATGCAAAAGCTCTCCGAACAAACAAATAGACTCCGCAGTCAGGCAAGCCAACCTGACCTGCCTCCTGCTGCTGAGATGTGTGGGAGCAAGTTGTCTACATTTTTCTGTGGCGCAATATTGTTTAATGTACAAATATGGGATTTAGGCCACGTGTTGATATGCATGCAATGAAAACAGAGATCTGTTAAGGCTGCTACATACTCCGCGAGAAGCGAGAACTTTGTTCTCGCACCGAGGGCTGAAGTTCTCGCAGCCCTGGACCTTTCATACTCATTTCATATGCTAGAACTCACGTGCAGAACTCAAAGGCCTCGCCCACAGCAGCAAACTTCCACGCCGGCG
>PIJE02000651.1:0-75000 GCA_002895965.2 Coryphaenoides rupestris | reverse complement strand
AAGCCATGGATTGTCTGAAGCATATGGACTGGGTTCTTCTTACGATCGGTCATTAAGCGTTTTAGCAAGAGAGGAGACAAACCAAACATTGCCGTGGTACTCAGACACATGCAGACTTGAGGGTAAGATTGACCCAGTATTTCCGCAGCATGGATCTGCGTTCATAGATCAAGATTCCAGAACCGTGGGGGGCGGGGCGCTGCAGTCATCAAAGTGCATCACGTTTCAATATGGCAGAATATATTTTTTTTAAATCACATGGCTTGCTTGGAGCTACTTAGCTGTGCTCCACTTCTCAAACTAAACAGAATGTGGGGAACTAAACACTTACTCTGTGATGGATTGAGCATGTCTTGACACAATGGGACCGACGATTTAAGATTCTCAGAACTCCAAACAACAACACCCCCCCCCCCCCCCCCCCACAACTTCTTCCTTTCGGCAGGGCGGAGAGGATAGCCTCTTCAAACCTGATTACACAACATCTTCATAGCGCGATGAGGAATTCAAAGAGATAGTGATTAGTTGTTATGTCAGTGCTTCATTAAATGAGTGTGAAGAGGTAAAGCGTAACCTCTTTCTCTCTCGGTTTGTAGGAGAGCACACAGCCGCCCTCTTGGACAAGCGTGTACCTTTATTCTGCTTCTCTCAGTCCTCTGTGTTGTTGAGGAGTCAGACATCAGATGCCAACGTCCCGCTTGTCTAATCTCCTCTTTTGAGGCCTGTAATGTTTTTTCCCGTCCGATGCTCCCTGGTGGTCGCAGCGTATGCATCGCAGAGGCCATCGGACTCCGTGGCGACTCGAGTCTTCTATTGTTGCGCCGTCCCACAGCAGCGGGAAGAAAATGGACATGCCCCTCGTGTTCCTCAATGCATAAACACACACACACACACACACACACACACACACAGTGTAACAAATACGTGCAACACACCAACACACACCATCCCCTACTAGCCACAGGGAATAATAGCTTTTTAAGAAGGGCTGATGGATGTGGAGAGGGAGAGAGAGAGAGAGAGAGAGAGAGAGAGAGAGAGAGAGAGAGAGAGAGAGAGAGAGAGAGAGAGAGAGAGAGAGAGAGAGTGAGAGTGTGTGTGTGTGTGTGTGTGTGTGTGTGTCTGGATAGGTGTGAAGAGGAAGAGAGATGGAGATGAGGAAGACGAAGAACAGGAGTCTATGAACAGCAGAGCGTCACTAGAACACCACCGAGATAACAAGATGTGTATTAACAGCTACCTGCAAGCAGTTGGAAGGATACATAAATATATACAGCTTGTAGTCATAGTATCTTATGATATAAAGCTTTTGCACTCCACAAAAAAACCTTAAAAGTCCTGATTTGCGACTGATTCGTACAGCCTTGCTGGGCTGTACGACTGTAGTGAACATAAAAGAAGACGTGGATATAGCCTACACTTTAGATTTAAACACAACAGCCATGCTGTGACAGTTGTGTCTCCTCTCCTCTGCTGAGAGGAGAAGGCTGGGATGAATTGGGATGACCAATCAAGAGAGTTATCGATTCCTTAAATCCGTAGCATACAAGTCGATAATAAATTGTCTTTAATTCATCAGCATATATCAGCCTAGTGATAAAGCTAACATGTTATTAGCCATTATGAATGAGAGAGCAAAGCATAGCAGTCCTGCTACACATTTATGTTGCACTTGGAGAGACGAGTATAGTGAGTCTGAGACCCAGTCACGCTGCCAGATTGTTTGTGTATTTGTATTTTTAAAGGTTAACTGATTATCATTTAGTCACATCATATTTCTATATAATAGACTTAAAATCCATTTATGAAAAATTCTCTCAGTTAATTTACTGCGGTCGACGAGTGGACTGCTATATTTTGGGTAATTCCATCGAGCGACTCCACGTTTTGCCTTGTTTTTGGAGATTATGTGTTGGCAACATACAAACATCTGTAAATGACAAGGATAAGATGTTATCAGAAATAATTACGTATATATTTATGTATATATACCTTAGAATTATAATAATAATAATAATAATAATACATAGGACTTATATAGCGCTTTTCAAGGTACTCAAAGACGCTTCACAATAAACAAATAAACATATAACATAAACGTACACAGATACAGAAACAAATACAAATATAGAGGTTGCAGAGTGAAAGAGAATGGTGGAGGTGGAAGTCAGATATTGTAGGCTTTCTTGAAAAGGTGGGTTTTGAGTTGTTTTTTAAAAGAAGTGAGTGTATCAGAGTTTCGGATGTTAGGAGGCAGGGAATTCCAGAGGGTTGGGGCAGCGACGGCAAAGGCTCTGTCCCCCAAGGTGCGGAACTTGGTCTCGGTGATGGGGGTGAGATGGTTGGCATCGGCAGATCGGAGGTGGCGAGTGGGGGAGTGGCGATGGAGGAGATCTGTCAGGCGAGATTATTGAGAGCTTTGTAAGTGATGAGGAGGATCTTGAAATGGATTCGGTGCTGTATTGGAAGCCAGTTAAGGTGTTGGAGGATGGGTGTGTTCTCTGTGTTCTCTGGAGCGGGAGTGGGTGAGTAACCGGGCAGCTGAGTTTTGAAAAACCATAAAGAATGCTGTTGCAGTAGTCTAATCTGGAGGTGATGAAGGCATGGATGAGTGTTTCTGCAGCTGAGGTGGAGGGGTGGGGCGGAGTCGTGCAATATTACGGAGGTGGAAGAAGGATGTTTAGGTGATGCTGCTGATGTGTGACTTGAAGGAGAGGGTGGGATCCATGATAATGCCGAGGTTACGGACCAGGGGGGAGGGTGTGACTGTGTGTCCGTCGATGGAGAGTGAGAAGTTCTGGGAGGAGAGATTTTGGGCCGATTATGATGATTTCCGATTTATTGCAGTTGAGTTTGAGGAAGTTTGTTGTTCATCCAGGTTTTTATTTCAGTGAGGCAGTCCGTGAGAGTGGAGAGAATGGCAGGAGTGATGGATTTGGTAGAGATGTAAAGCTGGGTGTCGTCGGCATAGCACTGAAATTGTAGTCCATGGCGGCGAATGATGTGACCAAGCACCGAGCCTTGAGGGACTCCATGTGAGACTGGGGTGGTAAGGGATTTGCAGTTATTGATGGAGATGTAGTGAAATCTGTCTGACAGGTAGGATTTGAACCAGGAGAGAGAACCAGTTATGCCAATGCAGGATTGCAGGCGACTGAGGAGGATGGAGTGGTTAATGGTGTCAAAGACTGCACTGAAGTCGAGGAGGAGGAGAATGTTGAGGGAGCCAGAATCAGAGGAGAGTAGGAGATCGTTGGTGACTTTGAGCAGAGCGGTTTCAGTACTGTGGTGTGTTCGGAAGCTGGATTGGAATATTTCATACATTTTGTTGGTGTGGATGTATTGTTTGTGTTGTGTTGCGACGGTGCGTTCCAGGCGTTTTGAGAGAAATGGAAGGTTGGAGATGGGTCTGAAGTTGTTGGGGTTGTCAGGGTCCAGGCCAGGCTTTTTGAGGATGGGTGTGATAGCAGCAAGCCTGAAAGGAGAGGGAACAATGGCAGAAGTGAGGGAGGAGTTGATGATGTCAGTGATGAGTGGGGCAAGAGAAGAGAGACAGGTTTTAACAAGGGTGGAGGGGATGGGGTCGAGGGGGCAGGTGGAGGACTTAATGCCAGTGATTATTTTAGAGAGGTCAGATGTGGTTATGGGGGAGAAGAGGGAAAGGCAGTGGTCTGTTGGTGGGGGAAGTGCAGGCTCTGGGTCGGGGGTGATGGCAGAGGAGGTGACTAGTTGGTTGTGGATGTTTTTATATAGGTTTTATATATATTAATATTTTATATATGTAGGTACGCGCTTGCCAAAAGTTTAATGACTTACACACAAACTCATCTGGCTGGCGTCCCTTAACCCGGAAGTATGTATATACTGTATATATACTGTATAAAGTATATTGTACATAATTTTATACTTTAACTTTAGGAGTGACACGTGTTAACTTGTTCAAGGAATTCAAAGCTATCTGACAATGAACTAATATAATATATATACTAATATGGAATTGACAATACTGGTTCTAGGGACATGGAACGTCACCTCACTGGTGGGGAAGGAGCCTGAGCTGGTGCGGGAGGTGGAGCAGTACCAACTAGATATGGTTGGGCTCACCTCCACGCACAGCACCGGTTCTGGAACCAAACTCCTGGAGAGGGGCTGGACCCTCTCCTTTTCCGGAGTTGCCCAGGGTGTGAGGCGCCAGGCGGGTGTGGGGATACTCACAAGTCCCCGGCTGAGCGCCGCTGTGTTGGAGTTCTCTCCGTGCGACTGCAAGGCGCTGGGGGGAAGGCTCTGACTGTTGTGTGTGCCTACGCACCAAACAGCAGCTCAGAGTATCCGGCCTTCTTGGAGTCCTTGGGTGGCATCCTGGAAAGGGTTCCATCAGGGACTCCATAGTTCTATTGGGGGACTTCAACGCACACGTGGGCAATGATGGAGAAACCTGGAGGGGAGTGATTGGGATGAACGGCCTGCCCGATCTGAACCAGAGTGGTGTTTTGTTATTGGACTTCTGTGCTAGTCATGGACTGGCCATAACAAACATCATGTTCGAACATAGGGTGGTCCACACGTGTACCTGGTAGCGGACCACCGTAAAGCCAAAGGTTGCTGATCGACTTTGTAATCGTATCAGCAGATCTGCGGCTGCATGTTTTGGACACTCGGGTGAAGAGAGGAGCAGAGTTGTCAACTGATCACCACCTGGTGGATCAGTTGGATCAGATGGCGCGGGAGGCTGCCAGACAGACCTGTTAAAACCCAAACGTGTAGTGAGGGTGAACTGGGAACGTCTGGTGGAAGCCCCTGTCGGTAAGTTCTTTAACTCCCACCTCCGGAAGAACTTCTCGTGCATCCCAGGGGATGTTGGGGACACGGAACCTGAGTGGGCCATGTTCAGAGCCTCCATTGTAGAGGCTGCAGCTCGGAGCTGTGGTCAAAAGGCTGTCGGTGCCTGTCGTGGCGGCAACCCAAGAACCCGTTGGTGGACACCAGCGGTGAAGGAAGCCGTCAGGCTGAAGAAGGAGGCCTTTCGGGCCTGGTTGGCCCAGGGGTCTCCTGAAACAGCAGACGGGTACCGGGAGGTCAAAAGGGCCGCGACTTCAGCGGTCACTGAAGCAAAAACCTGGGTGTGGGAGGAGTTCGGGGAGGCCATGGAGAAGGACTTTTGGTTGGCCTCAAGGAAGTTCTGGCAAACTGTCCGGCGACTCAGGGAAAGCAGGGCTTGGCTCAGGCTGTGCTCAGTTGGGGAGGAGAACTGCTGACCCAGACTGAGGATATTGTCGGGTGGTGGAAAGAACACTTTGAGGAGCTCCTGAACCCGACCAGTACAATGGACCAGCTCTTTACCCTCGCAGGGTTGTTGGGGGGGGGCATGGGAGTTTACCCATCCAGTCTAAATGTACTTTGTGGACTTGGAGAAGGCTTATGACCGTGTCCCCCGGGGAATCCTGTGGGGGGTACTACGGGAGTATGGGGTACCGGGGCCTTTGGTACGTGGCATTCGCTCCTTGTACGAACAAAGTGTGAGCTGCATCCATATTCTCGGCACAAAGTCAAGCACGTTCTCAGTGGGTGTTGGACTCCGCCAAGGTTGTCCCTTGTCACTGATTCTGTTCGTGATCTTCATTGACGGAATCTCAAGGCGCAGCCTTGGTGAGGAGAATGTCCGGTTTGGGGACCTCAGAATTGCATCTCTGCTCTTTGCAGATGATGTGGTTCTGTTGGCGACATCAGACTGTAACCTCCGGCATGCACTGGGGCATGTGAAGCGTGTGAAGCGATCAGGATGAGAGTCTGCACCTCCAAGTCTGAGGCCATGGTTCTCTGCCGGAAAACGGTGGAGTGTTCCCTCCGGGTTGGGAATGAGTTGCTGCCTCAAGCGAAGGAGTTGGACAGACGGATTGGTGCAGCATCTGCAGTAATGCGGGCGCTGTACCGGTCCGTTGTGGTGAAGAGGGAGCTGAGCCAGAAGGCGAAGCACTCGATTTACAGGTCCATCTACGTTCCAACCCTCACTTATGGTCACGAGCTTTGGGTAGTGACCGAAAGAATGAGATCGCGGATACAAGCGGCCGAAATGAGTTTACTCCGCAGGGTGGCTGGGCTCAGCCTTAGAGATAGGGTGAGGAGCTCAGACATCCGGAGGGAGCTCGGAGTAGAGCCGCTGCTCCTCCGCATCGAAAGGTCAGCTGAGATGGTTCGGGCATCTGATTAGGATGCCTGCCGGGTGCCTCCCTTTGGAGGTTTTCCGGGCACGTCCAACTGGGAGGAGACCCCGGGGCAGACCCAGAACCCGCTGGAGGGATTATATATCTCGTCTGGCCTGGGATCGCCTCGGGATCCCCCAGGAGGAACTAGAGAGTGTGGCTGGGGAGAAGGAAGCCTGGGGTGCCCTGCTTAGCCGGCTGCCACCATGACCCGACCCCGGATAAGCGGACGAGAATGGATGGATGGTTATGTGGGAATGTGTGGTGTTTGGTTGGTGGCTGGTTGGCCTAATCAGTCTCACCTAGCCCTGTTAAAGTCTGGTGGGGGCGGGGGGGGAGGGGGGCTCCAAGCCTGTGGTGCATTGGGCAATCAGTGCACCACAGGTTAGGTCAGCCACCAGCACACACACTCAGGGAGAGGACTATGTACCATCTGCTCCATATCATTTTACTTACAACTTAACAATAAACCGGATTATGACACCACAACGTGCCATGTGTCCTTGGAGGAGCCCCGAACTAAAGCCACTTCGGTGGCATTGCGGCACAAGCTGTTAGGAGGAGGCGTAGGTGAGGTTCAAGCCCAAAGGGCAGTTTAATTCAACACAGCAATTGCCACACAGGATGCCACAATGAATAATGGGATCCGGGGGGAAGGGCTCGACTTAGCAGGGGGGTCCGGGATGCTGGAGGGATGAGAAAGAGAAGGGGGGGGGGGGGGTGAGGGATAAAAATCCCGGGTGAAGCAAAACAGGCAAAAAAAGGGCTTGCCGCAACAACTGCGTTGGCGAGAGATAACTACTGCAGTGTGTGATACGGGATATACGTTACCACCTGTAGTCTAGGGAAAGATCTGCCGCTGAGTGGAGTGCAGGCCAGGTTCTTGTAGGGCGAGCAGTGATTGCCTATCAGGGACAGGTGCGGTGATTGGGAATGGGGCGCCGGTGCGGAGAGTCGCGCTGTATGCAGCGTCATCGCCGCTCCGCCGTTGCGCCGACGTGCCGGGAATGTCCGACTCCGAGAGGTGAGAGGAGTGGGAGGAGCCTGCGAGAGGAACAGGGCCGGCGGGGGATGGGTAACGTGAGCGCCTGGTAGCCGGGGGGAACTCCGGAGAGTCGGAACGCCGGTCCAAGGTGGGGCACGTAGCGGGAGGAGAAAGGAGCGGGCGTGGAGGCGAGGACGGGCGAAAACAAGCTATGCTACACAGGACTCTTTATCAGTGCTCAGAAAATACACAGCATGGAAAACACTGCCCTAAGCAGAGCTGGGGTTCAGGGTGAAAAATATATTGAAATGCAAAAGCTCTCCGAACGAACAAATAGACTCCGCAGTCAGGCAAGCCAACCTGACCTGCCTCCTGCTGCTGAGATGTGTGGGAGCAAGTTGTCTACATTTTTCTGTGGCGCAATATTGTTTAATGTACAAATATGGGATTTAGGCCACGTGTTGATATGCATGCAATGAAAACAGAGATCTGTTAAGGCTGCTACATACTCCGCGAGAAGCGAGAACTTTGTTCTCGCACCGAGGGCTGAAGTTCTCGCAGCCCTGGACCTTTCATACTCATTTCATATGCTAGAACTCACGTGCAGAACTCAAAGGCCTCGCCCACAGCAGCAAACTTCCACGCCGGCGGAAAGCGCATTAACCACGCCCACTCTGTCCTGCCTGTCTGCCTGTCTGCAAACACTTACATGTGCACATACATAAACACACACCTACATACACACACATACGTCACATCAACTGTGAACATATTCATAGTTGTATTTGGCACCTGTGAACACTTACTGTAAATGCACAGACACGCACATTCACACACATGCACACACACACACTCACACACACTCAATTCCCTGTTAAGCTGCCTTCAGTGAGGGGGAGCAGCACCTGGCCCAGCGACCCGCCCAGACGGAGCCTACAGAGCAGACCGGACCATCGTCAGTGAGCCGCTCTTATTTCAGACGCTGTGGAGGGCCGACAGCATGAGGTGTGGTCATGGCGAAGATGTGATGAGGGCGGGGGGGGGCGTGAATATGTGCACATGCATATTCACGTACAGGTTGTAGAAGGCATGAAAGCAAACATGAGATAAGAAATTTAAAAAAAAAGGAAAAGGTTAAGGCAAGTGGGAAAAACCTAAGCAGTGGCAGAGAAGGAACATGGATACAGACAGAATACTAAAATAGGAAAAAGGAAGAGGGAGAGAGAGAGAGATATGGGGAGAGAGAGAGACAGAGAACTGGGAGAGAGGGGGGAGAGAAGAGAGAGGAATAAACAGAGAGAGAGGATGGGAGAGAGAGATACAGATTGAGAGAGGAAGAGACAGAGACAAGCTAGATACATGTAGAGAGAGACAGAGAGAGAGAGATGAATAGAGAGAAGGAGAGAGAGAGAATGAGAGAGAGAGATGGAAACAGAGAGAGAGAGAAGAAGAGAGGGACAGAGGGAGAGAGGGGAAGAGAGAAAGATAAGCAATGGACAGCAACAGACAACAAATCACAGACAGCAAGACTCTATCGATCGCCTGGCATCGCAGCCATTTAATAATTCAGTCTTGTGGATGATGTTGTGGTTCGCCGTCTACTGTTGCCAGGGTCTGTGCCGCGCGGTGAACCTCACAAGAAGAGCAGCCCGAGCTGCGTTATTGTATTAATATATATAGCATGCATAAAAACGTATGTGCCTCAGGAGTGTACAACTTCAGACCGGGGGAGTGGAAGGGTTTAGGTTAGAGATTTTTCTACATACCCCCTGTGCCGACTCACACCAATTTACAGGTTGTCACACCTTCCCTTCATACATTTTTCATATTTATTCTTTTCTTGTTTTCCATTTTCAAGCTTTTTCATATTCATGCACCACAAGGCAAAAGCGCACAAAATTTGCAATTCTGAATATAGAATGAGTAAGAAAAAGAGTCCTTGTTTCGCTTAAATGTGTTTGTGACTAAAAGCTCACTCTCTACAAAGTTTTGCCGGTAATAGGGATGACTTCTTGTTGTTTTTCTCCTATATGTTATTCGACTTTCTCCCCCGACCTTGAAGCAGGATACTGGATGTAGCTTCGGCTCCAGTCTGTTGCCATTAGCCGTTAGCTTCACATTAATCCTGGAAGATCTGTCGACTGACCTCTCGTCAAATCATTTACTCCCATGAATCAATTGAGCTTGACACACGCGCTATATTAATCAGATGGCTGCCCCGGCTTATGGGGGAATTTTCCCGCTTTTCAACCGGCTTTGTATAATTTCAATGTTGCGTCTGCACTGGGCTGCGGCCCACAGGCACAGAGAGCATCGGCAACAACTGCCGGCATTTTTCAACCTACAGTACATCCCTAATGCAGATAGATGGAGATATGGTTGAAAAGTTCCCCTTTAATGGTGCAAGCCCACCCATTGGAGGGAGAGTGAGGGACAGTTCCAAAGGGAAAACACAACGTTGCCCAAGGCTTTTGTTTTACTTAAATCAAGCAGAGAAAAAAAAGCTTTCCTTTGCTGCCGTAGGATTGGAACTGGAAGTAACCACATTCTCCTCATGTGATTCTACCTGTGACCTAAATCACCCGTTATTGTGGACTTAAATAATGTGGCTTAGACTTAAATAATGTGGCTTAGAAGTGACGTCTGCCAACTGTAGGAACTCATGTAGATCACGTTTGCATAGAGTGGGTTCAATTACACAGCTCGTGAACTTCTTCTAAGATCGTCAACATAGTCATCTATGCTATTTTGTCACTGTGACTAAAATATGGAGGGTGGTGGTGGTATAAAGTGGTGTGACATGTTGCCTCTCTGGTCTCCACCCACCAGTTTGTGAACGTTCTGCTGGCTACAAACTCAGGTTTTTCCCGTGGCGTGGAAGGGCCTACAAGGAAGTGGTGTGCCACGGTGTGGTGTGTGTGTGTGTGTGTGTGTGTGTGTGTGTGTGTGTGCATGTGTGTGTGTGTGTGTGTGTGTGTGTGTGTGTGTGTGTGTGTGGTGTGTGTGTGGAGCTCCGCCTGGGCAGGGCTGTTGATGTTGATGTTTATCGCAGTCCGAAGAGAAAGTTAAGGCTTGTGGGCGTCGGTGTGCTGGCGCATTTGCATATACAACATCATTATAGATTATACACCCATACTCAGATGACGTGTAATTTTTAAAATGTAATATAGTGTTGTAATTGGTGCTCAAGCACTTTGAATCATTTTGTGTTGAATCTCAAGATTGGAGCGCTGACCTTGCACTTCCAGACTCCACATTTGCCTGCACGTGCTCTTTTCCATTAGGTGTTATAATGTGGGACTGTCCAGCAGAGGCATGGTGATCATGTTATTGTCCCCCGGTGTGATTGGACGATAACAGCACAGCATTGAAGAGACAAAGTGTAAGCAGGCTCCTTGTTGTCTTGCATCAGTAACTTCAAACTGGTCTTTGAAGAGGTTCAATTCGATGTTTTTCTTTGCACATCCAGCACACCTCAGACGCAGCATAATCAAACACTCTTCCTGACACGTCTTATTTTGCGCTTAACACGATCTTATGAAGCTTGTCCCAACTTCGCTTCACTTCACTTGCTTGGCTTCATTTGCATTTGGTGTGTGTGTGTGTGTGTGTGTGTGTGTGTGTGCGTGCATGTGTCTGCACGTGTATTATTTAGTGTTGAATAAAAAAAGTGTAAGACAGAGTTCAAAAACATGATCAAATATAATAATTAATTAATAATACATTACTTTAGAATACAGTTCCCCCCCCGCCCCCACACACACACACTGTATGCTGGTCTTGCTATATGCTATTGCTATATTACTACTATGAAGAGGTTTACATATCACGAGAATTGTATATATGCTTGTACTTCATGCCATTTAATAGCTTCGTGTCATGAAAGAATTGAGAAGATTTCAGAATTATATTAAAAAAAATATTCACTCGTAAAGCAGTGTGCAGTTGAAGCAGACGGTCTGCTGTGCACTGTGTTACAGCGGCCCAGCGGTGCTCTGTGTGTCGGAGCCAGGCAGAGAAAGCCTTCCTCAGGGAAACACCTTCGTTCTGGGTTGAGGGGTTTAGGTTTTGTGTTGCATGAAACACAAAAGAATCTGTGTAAAACAAAAAGAATTCGAGCACAGCAGTTTTATTTTCCGGAGCAGTTCCAGAAGGCTTGCCGACGGCCCAGCGTGTGCGTTCCATTGTTAATGTCGTAGTTGCCTGGAAGAGAGGAGAGTAAATCCCTCTTTCAAATGTGTACTCGGGGACAGTCGTCTTGTGGGTAAGTACTTGCACCTTTTGCACCACCTATTTGTCGTAGCACATTAGCATCTGTAGAAAGTATGAAGAGATAACTGGAGTCACTACAGAGTATAGTGTTAGGGTGTGTGGAGGTAAGACCCAGGCGCACAGCAATGGAGGAGGTGTAAGTTCAGGTTCAAGCCCAGAGGGCGGTTTAATTAAGCAACACAAGGGGGTTGCCACAAAAGGATGGCACAAAGTAATGGAGGTAGGGTGAGGGCTCTGCGGGTTCGCTCGACTCAGCAGGGGTGGTCCGGGATGCTGGAGGGATGAGAAGGAGAAGGAGGGTGAGTGATAAAGATCACGGGTAAGGCAAAGGCAAAACAGGGTTGGCACAACAACTGCGTGAAGTTTAGTTGGCGAGAGAAAAAAGCACTACAAACGCCAGGGGAAAGTAGGCTAAAGGCTATACGTGACCACCGGTAGTTTATGGTCAGATCTGGCGCTGAGTGGAGTGCAGGCCAGGTTCTTGTAGGGTTGACGGTGATTGCAGACAAGGGACAGGTGCGGTGATTGGGGATGACAAGCAGGTGAGCAGAGTCGTGCTTGTGGCAGCGTCATCGCCGCCCCGCCGTTGCGCATGCGCCGATGTTCTGGGAATGTCGGGATCCGACATCTGTGAGAGAAGTGGGAGGAGCCTGCCGAGAGGACAGAGCCGGCGGGGGACGGGGAACGTGAGAGCCTGGTGGCCAGGGGGAACTCAGGGGAACGTGAGAGCCTGGTGGCCAGGGGGAACTCAGGGGAACGTGAGAGCCTGGTGGCCAGGGGGAACTCAGGGGAACGTGAGAGCCTGGTGGCCAGGGGGAACTCAGGGGGACGTGAGAGCCTGATAGCCAGGGGGAACTCAGGGGAACGTGAGAGCCTGGTGGCCAGGGGGAACTCAGGGGAACGTGAGAGCCTGGTGGCCAGGGGGAACTCAGGGGAACGTGAGAGCCTGGTGGCCAGGGGGAACTCAGGGGGACGTGAGGGCCTGGTGGCCAGGGGGAACTCAGGGGAACGTGAGAGCCTGGTGGCCAGGGGGAACTCAGGGGGAACGTGAGAGCCTGGTGGCCAGGGGGAACTCAGGGGAGCCGGAACGCCGTATGCCCGGTCCGAGGCGGAGCGCAGAGGAGCGTGAAAGGCGCGTAGCGGGAGGGGAGAGGGGCGGACGTGGAGGCGAGGATGGGCGAGCCGTAACATATAGGACACTATAGGGCTACATAGCTCGATTAAAATATTTGATATTAAAACATAGTTAATCGCGATTAATTGCAAATTAATGACACGTTTTTTATCTATTCCAAATGTACCGTAAAGGGGGCTTTTCCAAGTTTCGAATACTCTTATCAACATGCGAGTGGACAAAATATGCTTGCTTTATGCACATTTGTGTACATTCATGATTGGAAATCAATGAACACAAAGCAAAACAAATATTGTCCTGAAACCCTCAAAGCTACTGCATTTATTAAAAAAAAAATACAAAAAAATGCTCAAATGTATGTAAGTATTTTGCATTGTGAAGTGTGTCCAACCTTTTTTAAGCATTAACACAAAACAACAGACTGACGTAGGACGTAGACAGGTCAAGCATTTACCAAGACACTCAAATCACAACTCATGGCAAACATAAACCCCAAAAAGATGCACCTAAAAAAAACCCCTAATTGTACAACAGCAACATTGGTCAGCTCAATTTCCCATTACCTCAGCATCAAAGATCACCTGCACTCATAGTATTAGTGAAAGCACACCACAGCAGGGTGAATAAGATTACGGTCTGGCATTTATACTGTGAAGACAAGGATTGCAATGTCTGCGAATTACTTCAACTTTGACCCCGGTGCACATGACCTAAAATGCCAACCAATAGATTTGCAGTACCGGCCACACTCCATGTCTTCACTAGTTGCTGCTTCTGGGAGTTTACAACGTTGGAAGTGCCTAAAAGCAGGAAATACAATTATACTTCCAAACAAATGACATCAGGTCATATTGTAAAGGCTTATAAAAGTGTTGCTCATCTTTCATCTACATCTGCTCATCTACCGCCGCTTCACACCGGTAGTAGAATGCCGGAAGTAGGATGACAAAATGAACTTGACGGTGCCAACCTTGTTTCGTGGAAAATAAGGAGAACACGCACTGAATGTAGATCACGTGGACGAACGCGCACCACACTTTATTTACATAAAGGTAACTGAACTCGCTGCAATTAAGCCCCCTTTACTGCCCCACACGTATATGCACCTGCGTTAATGTGGTTACAAAAATGTGTGACATTAACACGTTATTATCACGATTAACGTTCACAGCCCTAATATATATATACAGTATATACCGTCATGCCCTTGCTTGTCGGTGATGGTGCAAAAGTAAACAATCCCCCGACCACATAATTGATAGACACACACACGTCCAACCCCGTCTTGTATGCATCGTTAATTCATTGATTGATTAATGTCCGCTGCTGTCCATCCATCATCCCTCTCCCATCTTTATCACTCCTGGTTTTCCTGCTCAGCCTCTCCGCCTCAGCCACACCCGCCACCACCACCACCCTCCTCCTCCACCACCACCTCTTCACCGCCACCACCACCCTCCACCGCCACCACCACCACCACTACCACATCCTCCTCCTCCTCCACCACCACTACCCTCCACCACCATCCTCCTCCTCCACCAACACTACCACCTCCTCCTCCTCCTCCACCACCACCACCACCACCACCCACCACCGCTACCCTCCACCACCACCACCACCACCACCAACCTCCACTACCACCCTCCACCAGTACCAACACCACCCTGCATCACTGCCCTGCACCGTGGGGGCTGACTGATGGTGCTGAGGCTGAGGCCAGCGTACGCCAACACAATTACGACGTGGCCACGCTTCTTCACCTCCTTCTCTCTCTTGACTCCTCCTCTATGTTCCATGCCCCACCACCCCGTATTCCTGCTCCATCACCGCCTCCAACACCTTCTAGTTCATTCTTGATCCTGCTCCCTTCCCTTCTCTGCTCGGCAACAGTCTCTTGCTCTTTCTTGGCCACTCTCTCTCCCTCCCTCCCTCCCTGCCTCCTTTTCTGGGTCTATACTGTCTGGGGGTCTTTTTTCAGAATGCTCTCTGGCTCTCTCTGGCAGATGTTGTTGGCGTGACGATGGCGTAGACGTGAGGAGGAACCCAATCTTGCCTGGCGTCTAGCCGCAGCGCCATTGTTGTGACAAGCCTCCGCGGCCGCTAATCTCTGGCTAACACTCTGCAGGGGTCTCCCCGTCAGCAACACGCTCGGCTGGGGGCGGGGGTATACAGGATTTCTCTACTACATTAGCAGCAAGTCTGGCTGAGCTCTGGCTGAGCTGCAGACAAAAGTGTGCTCAGTCTCTGTAGCCATTTCCTTCATGCCTTTTGTGTCAGAAAGTGCTCACTCGAGGTGAGACAGGTGTGAGGTGAGGTGGTTTTGTAATTTTTTCAAATGCTCCAAGGGCCTTGTTTGCATCCATTATGCCAAACAGCAAAATGTTCCCTTTATTCATTCTCTGGTATGGCCAAGTGTGAAAGTCTGATGAATGGTCACAACCTTGTCAATTGCTTCACAAAGTTTCACAAAGTTTCACAAAGTTCATGGGGACTGGATCCTGGTCACATCTGATGGAGGCTGATAATCCTTTGCATTTGGCTATGGAATGAATAGGTCATAGGTTTATAGCTCAGAGGTTCATAGGTCCATCCACTTCCCCAAGTACCCAAATCTGCCCTAACACCACCTGCACCCCCACCTGCTATCTCACCGTAGCATGGTGTAATGCCAGGCTGGGTTCTTAATGTGGGTTTAATCTGGGTTCCCATGGCTAGTAACTTTGTTCAGCCATAATTATCTGTTATGGGCTCCCGAGACCCCGTGGGGAGAGGGTTATTTATGCACACTTAAGCCCGAGGCACCACTGTGTAATTCACCGTAAGTGGACAACATCGGGAGCGCAAATCGATGCCTTGACGCTGTTCTTAACCACTCCCCCCGCCACCCCCCGCACACACACACACACACACTCACACACTCCCCCTTTATAGCCATCTCTCTTCTCTCTCATACTGACCCTCTGTCTGGCTCGGTTCCCTTGAGCTCTTCTTGTCATCCTATTCAACATCCATCCATCCACCAATCAATCCATCATCCATCCATCCATCCATCCCTCCATCTCACCCTCTCTCCATCGTCCATCCATCCATCCCTCCATCCATCATCCATGTACCCATCCATCCTTCCTCACCCTAGTTTGGAACATGGCCAGGTGAGTGACTGCAAAGGCTGTGACTGAGACAAGATGGATGAAGTGCATTGAGAGAGAGAGAGGGAGAGAGAGAGAGAGAGAGAGAGAGAGAGAGAGAGAGAGAGAGAGAGAGAGAGAGAGAGAGAGAGAGAGGAGAGAGAGCGAGAGAGAGAGAGAGAGAGAGAGAGAGAGAGAGAGAGGGGGGGAGAGACAGACAGAGACAGACATAGATGTAGAGAGGAATTGGAGGAAAGTAGAATGCTTGTAGAGGATTAACATCTCTGTCCTACACAATCTGATCCATTTAGTTGGCTCCCTTCTCAGTCCTTATCTCCTGTCTGCACTCGGCAGACAACAGGTGAAGCATTCCAACAGGTGCACTCACTTTGGTACAGCCCCAAACACAAACTCCTGCAGTGAGTGCAGTAGTGCATACAAGTATATCCATGTCTGCTTGTCTGGGCATGAGCGTCCGTGTATACCTTGTGGCATCACAAGGAGATCCATTACAGGATCACAAAATGGCCACCATAGCCCAGGATGCTACACAATTCAGGTGTAGGTGCTTAAGTCCCGTAATTTAATCAGGCCAGAACAGCAAAGGCAGAAGGACAAAGAGGTAGGAGCTGGACAAACTGACATTGAAGAGACGGACATTCAGGGAAGTTCCATAGGCTGTAACTGTTTAAGTAGACGAAGACGCCTGCAAAATACCT
This sequence comes from Coryphaenoides rupestris, assembly GCA_002895965.2. Classification (NCBI taxonomy): domain Eukaryota; kingdom Metazoa; phylum Chordata; class Actinopteri; order Gadiformes; family Macrouridae; genus Coryphaenoides; species Coryphaenoides rupestris. The sequence goes on along the minus strand of PIJE02000651.1, from coordinate 58,561 downwards.
TTTATGTAGACGACTATACAGAACGCTTTTTCACCTCTGGGATGTTTAAAGTTGGATGATGGGCTTTGAGTTTGATTGAAACAACTCGCCTGCCCAGGAGACCTCTCATAACACCACAATACGTCTTCTTCTGTATTCTCTTGTATATATATATGTGTTTGTGTGTGTGTGTGTGTCAAGGCACAGGCCTCACAGTGGTGCGGGGAAGCCTCCATCTCTCTCTCCGTCTCTCTCTCCATCTCTCTCTCCGTCTCTCTCTCTGTCTCTCTCTCCGTCTCTCTCTGTCTATCTCTCTCCGTCTCTCTCTCTGTCTCTCTCTCCATCTCTCTCTCCATCTCTCTCCGTCTCTCTCTCTCTCTCTCTGGTACTCTCCATCTCTCAGCGCTTTTTCCTTTGATCTCCCTGAGTTGTACATTAATGCAGAAAGATATTCCTGCTGCTTTTCGTCACAACGGAAATGTCTTTAAACCTATTTCCAGTGTCATGGAGGGCACCCACACAAGAATTTGAAAATGATTACGTGGGGTGGGGTGAAAGAACAGTGGAGTTTTAAGAGAAAGAACAGCAGGAAGACACAAAAAAGAGCTGAATCCTGTGATGTCCTCTCTCTCTCTCCTCTACTAAAATGGTGGATGGAACCTGGACACGCTCTGGTCTCCACTCTGCAGATCAGAAGAGCTCTTTTGCAGCCACCTCCACTGCATCTGTCACACTGGCTTTCTCTCGCTCCAGCCGTTTCATGCATACATCCCCTTCCCCCTCTCCCTCCCTCCCTCCTTCCCTCCCTCTCTCTCTCTCTCTCTGAACCCTTCTTCCACGTTCTCTTTATGTAACCCTCACTCACTCACTAAATAACAATTATCACCATTAGTTATTCTGTTCACCTGGTCCATGCATTGAAGTTCCCTAGTTCCTGGCCCAGTACGTAGGCTCCTTGCTCGTGGTCCATTTGTTTCCGTCTGTTTCCCGCACGTTCTTTCAGGAGGTCAATCAAGCGTCCGTTCGCTCCGACCGTGTGTGTGACCTCTGCTTCTGGGTCTGCCGCCAACCGGGACGCTTTTCTCTCCTTTCCTCACTGAATACAGCGGCTCGGGATCCCAGCCCGAACACTCCCGACACTTCCGAGCGAGACGCCCTGCGGAGGCGAGTACATGGGGCACCAGGTGTAGCGAATCTTAATCAAGACACAGCAGCTACTTAAGTCCTCCCTGAACAATGCTCGGTGCTAGAACGTACTACCCCCTCGTCACTAGCTCCCCGGTGTTCTCCTTCCTCGCTCCTACGTCTTCCTCGTCTCCGTGATTACCCTCGTCGATCCTGTGTCCTCCTCGCTCCAGTGTCTCCCTCGTCATTCTACGGACCCCTACCCTCCTCGGACCCTCTCCACGCTCCTCTACCACAGAACCCACTGACCACCGGACTGCCCTGACTCTCCTTAAGCCCCTCGCTAAGTATTTTGTTTGTGAGATTAGTTTTGGATATTTATTTTCTTATACAGATATATATATATTCATTATTTATATATATATATATTATACATAGATGTAGGCATAGTTATTATTATTCGGATAGTTATTTTCTTAGATATATATATATATATTGTTAACCATACTTCCCTACTAGTTATTTTCCCTGATCATATAATAAAAACCCGTTTGGATTTACTATCGTCATTCTGAGTCCGTCTCCTCATTTGGTTTACCACATCGGCCTGCTTTTTTGTGTACGGGCGTAACACCTGTCCTCCTCCATTTCCGTCTCCCATTCTTTTTCTAATGTTTCCTGCCGTATGAGTTGCTCTAGTCTGTCTCTCTGCTCATCAGCCTCTATATGTTCCTTCAGTCATGAAGTCTTGACTCCTTCACTCTGATGTTGCCTTTTTGCCCCCCCCCCTCCCCCCTCCCCCCTCCCACCCTCCCACCCATTCAATTTCCCCAACTCCTCCACCTCTGCCTCCACCACCACACACCGACACACCATTTATTTGTATTTCCTATATTTCCCCCCACTCTGTGTTCTGCGTGATGTGATTCTGTTTTTCTTTGGTGGACTTGCTTTCCTGGAGCTCCCGGTGCCAAATGAGATTTGGAGGCCAGGGAAGCACCGGCCCTTCCCCTCCTGACTCCGATTGGCGTCGGCTGGTCTGCATGGAGGTATAAGCCATTCACTGCCAACCCCCCCCCCTGTCCCCATTCCCAGAGAGAGAGAGAGAGAGAGAGAGAGAGAGGGGGGAGGAGAGGGAGAGTGAGCAAGAGAGAGAGATGAGAGATTTGGTTCCCCTCTCTCTTTCTTTTTTTACCCTTCCACACTCACACCATTCCATCCCCTCTCTCCCAGTCCTGCCTCACCATCTATCTCTCTTTCCTCTTGTCATCTGCTTTCCATATCCTCCCCCAAAACCAATCCCCCCCCCCCCCCCACACACACACTCCTTCACCTCCTCCATCTCACTTCAGCCTCTTATGTGGCCTTTTTTTGTTTGTTATAAATTGCTTTCCTTTCATAGGGGTGGGGTGAGGTGGGGGTCGGGCCTGACCCGGCGCTTATTGGATTGCGTGTAAGCTGAGTCTGAGGTTAACGATACTCACAGAGCCAAGGGGGGGGGGGGCAAGCAGGCAAGTGGTGGTTATACGGTGGGGCTGGTCCCTCGTTCCATACACACATCTATTCAGAGTCAGATCCCTGGGCCGAAGAGGCCCATGAGTGCACTGTTAGATTAGGATTGGTGGTGGAGGAGGTGGTTAGAGTGGCTGTTCTGGCCAAGTGGGTCTTAAATTGCAGTAGGCTGGAAGCCTTTCTACCTCCACCCTCCCTGCAGGGCCCGCTTCCTGTCTATCAGGAGCCTAACCGCGGGTGACAGGTCCCAGGAAACAGGAATCTGTTGGGGTGTTGTTGAGTGTGTGCGTGTGTGTGTGTGTGTGTGTGTGTGTGTGTGTGTGTGTGTGTGTGTGTGTGTGTGTGTGTGTGTGTGTGTGTGTGTGTGTATGTGTGTGTGTGTGTGTGTGTGTGTGTGTGTGTGTGTGTGTGTGTGTGTGTGTGTGTGGGTACAAGCGCAGCTTTCTAGGCCCGTCTGGGTTGGGTCAGGGAGGATATTGTGGGACAAACAGGAAATACATTGTAGGACAACAGGAAGTATATTGGAGGACAATGGGAAGTATATCCTGGGAGAACATGGAGAATATTGTGGGATAACAGGGAGTATATTCTGGGACAATAGGGATAATATTGTAGGACAACAGGAAGTATAATTTCGGACAACAGGACGTATGTTATAGGACAACAGGGAGTATATTCTGAGACCACAGGGAGAATATTATGGGTCATCAGGGATAATATTGCAGGACAACAGGAAGTATATTCCAGGGCAACAGTGAGCATATTGTGGGAAAACTGAGAATATTCTGGGACAACAGGACATATATTATAGGACAACAGGCAGTATATTCTGAGATGACAGGGAGAATATTGTGGGACAACAGGAAGTATATTGTTGGACAACAGAGGCCTGTTTGGACACCTGAAGTCTTTCACTAAATTGTAGGAATGATGCCTGTGGTGTTGACTGATGCGATGCTCGCAGTGCGTTTCTCCAGAGTGCAGTTAGTCACAGTTCTACTCCCATCAAATACATCCAATGTCTGTCTGGATCTGATTTAAACACTTGGTGTGCTGAGGAACATAAAACAAGTGCGTCGCATTGTCTAACCGTGCTGAACATTTTATTTAACTGGCGACAAGGTTTGATGGCGTTTTGGTTAAATGGTAGTTTCAGCACAGTTCCCCACGAAAGGAAGTCCCGCAGGAACATTAATGTTAAGCTCAAGCATACTGTACATGCTTTTACTCAACACAATAACTTATATAATATACAACAACCACTGGTGCCACATTTCCGCACAAGTACGTTGATTCATCAGAAACACTTCACAACATGGTAGACATTTATTGTTGTCAGAGCACACATTAAACAAGTCACAATGCTGGTACTTTGTAACAGAAGGTTCTGGCTTCTTGGTCTGCATCTGAGAAGGTGAGGGTTCTGTACACCGTAGTCAAGGGCGGCTCTGTGATCCTTGTTTGTGTTGGTTTCAGCAGGTGGAGGTGCACCGCAGTAGCAGGAAGCCACAGTTTGACTCTGCAGAGGTGGCTGCAGGCAGAGTTGCTTGGGGCAGTCTTTGACCGCCCGAAGGCTGTTCGAACCGGCCTAGAGCTGCTCCTTACAAGTAGAGGGTAGTTACTCAATTTCTCAGAATCTTTTGAGTCCACATATATAAATATATATCAATATAATTTCTGAACAAATTCAAATACAGACAATAAAATACAAATTCAAACACAAACTGCATTTTTTTCCGGCAGGCAGCAGTTGCATCGTATATATGCGTCGGGCCAATTTATGGAAAGTCTCGCTGTTTGACAAGGAGCCTGACACTTTAACACAGCAAAAATGAGCATACTTTACAACTGCCAATAAAAAAAGATTGTAATGTGACCTTTAAGCTACTTCGTGGTGGCGAGAGGCACATCGACAAGGACATCTCTCTCTCTCTCTCTGTGGCTTCCTACGATGCGTTATTAGCCTCATTCCGTCCTGTGTGGCGAGAGAATGTGCTCACTGTAGTCACTGGAATGGAGGAGCTGCCTCCCTGCCTGCTGCTCTGTTTGTTTCACACCATTGATCTCTCATCCTCTTCACCAGCACCTTCTCTTCATCTTCCTCCCTCGCTCTCTCCTCTCTCTGGCCTCTGCCCTGCTCCCAGAGGCATGGGGAGGAAGTGGCTTCCTGTTGCCTCGCGGCCAACATAACTCATGGTGATGCAGGCTACCAGAAGGTCCCTGTTCTACACCATGCAGTCGAGGGGCCGATTAGAGACCCTTCACCTGGCATAGCGGTGCGCCTTCTGCCTCGCAACGGGCCTGTGGCAGAACAGGTGAGCCACCACGCTGTGCTCCGCCTGGGCCTCTTAAATACTGATGGATAGCGGATGGGTTTCACAGCACAGGAGGCTTGCAGGTAGTGTGTGTGTGTGTGTGTGTGTGTGTGTGTGTGTGTGTGTGTGTGTGTGTGTGTGTGTGTGTGTGTGTGTGTGTGTGTGTGCGTGCATGCGTGCCTGTGTGCGTGTGGGGTGGGGTGCATGTGTGTGTGTGTTTCTGTACATGTGTATGTGTGTGTTCGTGCATGTGTGTGTGCGTATGGTGGGTCGAGGACTATGCTAATACAGAGAGTGTCTTTGTGTATGTGTGGGCGCATTAGTGTGTGAGTCACATTAGTGTGTGAGTTTGTTGTCACATTACAGAATGATAAAGCTCCAATAATCCACCCTTCTAGTTACAGTTTTGTAGCAACAAGTGTACTGACTAATAAACATACTGATTCGGTCTGCCAATGCATCAATATTGCTTGGACACAATTTTAGTATGGATTATTATCATAGTAGTGTAGAAAATATGGGCTTCCTATGTTCACCAAAGGCACACTTGAGGTAGAAACTCTTACAATCACACGTAAATAAACAGGAAACAAGGGGAGCACCAGCAGAAGGGGGCTTCCTAGACATGGGTGTCTAGGAAGCTATTCCCACTTCATCTTAAAGTGATGGATTACAGATGTAGAAACCATAACATGCACAGAGAGATGTATCCTATACAAACCTACAGAAACCTACTGAATATTTTATCTTTTTTCAGTTGAAAACAGTGCCATTTGGGTCTTATGAAGTGTTGGCAAACACTTTACTGTTATTTTTTACGAAAATGTATGATCTAAAATCTAATCTATAAAATGTAAGTTGTTAATAGTTAGTTCAAGCAAGTGTGATGTGGGTTTTGAGAGCATTTCGCAGCCAGTGTTGCCAGCTCTTTTCCAATGAAAGTTGCTAACTCCAAAAGTCGCACATTGATAATGTCATTGTGTTCATTTGTTTGCATAAAGCCAGGGAGAGACTTACAACAAGATCAAATTAACTAATCCAGAGAGCCAGAGAGTTCCTGAGAGTGACAGTGAAGCTCAAACAAACTATTTACATATCAGAGAAGAATCAGAGAAAATATGATTCTATACTGTGTATGTATTATTGAGAGTTGCTTATACTATTATATACAGCACATTCTAGCACTTCGAAAAACGCCAATCCAAAGAAAGTTTCAGAATGAGAGTATCGACATAAACTCACTACAACTGAGAGGGAGAGACCCCGGCATTGTTGGCAGAAGAACCGTGGACTTTGATTACTCTGAGCAGCGTGCATGGGAATTCATTACAAGATAATATATTTTAATGTCTCACCTTTTCCCTGATGGCCTGAATAAGTTGCTAAATTTGTCGCTAGTCGCTGTTGAAATAAAGTCGCTAAGAGGGTCTCAAAAGCCACTAAATCTAGTGGCCAACTTGGCAACACTGTTCACAATGCCCCTCATAGTTGCTCCTATTTATTCAGTCTGTTTTTGTCTAAAAACGTTACAACTGTCATGGCTGCTCATATTGCTTTTTTTTTTTTTACTTGTAGACGGAAGTTCCCCTTGGGGTTTAATTACCCTTTGACCTCTTCATCCCTAAAGGACCCATAACCGTACATGATTATGTCATATAGGCCTATGTTTTAGAAAAGGCTGCCACATTAAAGGACACTCCACCTTCGAACGTGACTGTTAATCACCATCTTGTATTGTGGAGGCCAAGATGCCCAGGGCCCGCCACAAAGGGGAGAAGAGTTCAGGACCATGGACAACGCTCATTCCCCCCCACACACACCCTGGGAGAAGTCATTGATAATTGCTTATCAGAAACACCTGCTGTGTGATTGGCAAGGGGGAACACCTGCCTTGTTAGACCACAAGCCAGTCCACCCCAGCAGGAACGGTGGCAACCTCTGACGTACGGTGAGCGGCCCTGAAGAACAAAGAGAGAAATGAAGCTAAGACAGAAGAGTGAACTGTTGTGAGTGCGTGTCTCCCCGTGTCTCACCCCTTTTTTCCCTGTCGTCCACACAGACTCACACACGGCATACCCCTGAATCCCCAGGAGAAGGCATTTTGTCCCAGCCCGTTAAATAAACCCCCATTACTTAAAATATATCCTTGTAGGGATGCACCCCAATACAAACACGTTACTCGGGAAAGCACAAGTCAGCTCCATGACTGACTGTGGATTAACCACTGTTTATTCAAATACATTGATATCATTGTGGATGGCAACAAGATAAACAGATCTAATTCACACGACAACAAGTTTTTGGAAGTTGCAGATAAAAGCCCAACATCGGAGGCATGTCGTTGGCATTGGCAAGGAATATTGGTTTATAAAATCTTCCGGTATAAACCACACCCACTTCCGGTCTTCTGTCCGGAATTATTATTATTGTTGTTGTTGTTAATAATAATAATAATAGCCATAATATTCATAGTAGTAGTAGTAGTAGTAGTCGTAGTATTTATAAATATTGTATTTGTGAATGTTTGTGTTCCATTCTATCTATATGCATCTTATTTGTATTCTATTTATATGTATATTCATGAACTTCTTTTATGTGTCATGCTTTAAAATTGTTCCTGTGACACTTAAAACAAAACACTACAAATTAAATGTGGAAGGAACCAGACAGCACTGCTGGCCACCCTGGGCAGCCACTGTGTCAGTCTCGCTCAATGCCCATGGTACTGCAACAAACTGGAGTCAAACAAACCTCGCTCTCTTTGCCCCTCCAAGATATTGTAGCCCTCTTGCCTCTTATTTCTTCATTTCACCCTCTCTTTTCTGCTGTCACGCTTTTATCCATCTTGCCTGAGCCCTTTCCTCCTCCATCCAACTGGCTCTGCTCTACATAGTAAAAAGATTTACACTCATGTACATGCAGGGGTGGAGGCACACACAAGTGAGAAAACACACACACACACACACACTTTCACACACACACACACACACAGAAGTTTAGTTTTAGCATTATAGAAGTACATGAATGTGGAAAACGCATTATAAAAGTACAGAAACAAAAAGCAGTCCTGAGTGTTGCAATAGCAATGCTGATGCTCCTTCACTAACATTACAATAAGCAGGCCAGGGCAGTGACTTCAATGTTTAATAATTTATTGTACAAGTTTAATTTCTCTGTTTCTCTAAAAAGTGCCATTCTGTACATTCTTTGAGGAAGTTAGTAGTAAAGTGTCGATACACATATTTTGAACACTGCTGTTTCACCAAAATAAAAACACTAAGAGGTTGCAATCAATATATTTTGACCATGGTAACAAGGTCCAAGTCTCCCTCCTCTCTGGAGCACATGGTTGTATGAGCATACTGAGACAATGAAGTCTAAACTAATGGCACACTGTTTTGAACAATCATTTGGGCATTATTGGTCTTATTATTTGGCCCAAACAAATATCAGTTTACTCACTACTTGCAGAGTGTGGTCGCTTGTGGCAGGAGAATGCACTGCAGGTAGGCCTACCACTACATTGTGAAGACGTGGTCTTTGTGGACTTGTGAGGACACATTCCATATTGTCTTCCCTATGTGAACTAGGGGTGAAATGATACATGTATTTTATTTTACCTGATTACACCAGAACCACAGACGGTTGGTCTGTGTTCGGTCAGCGTCGCGTTCGGTCAGCGGCACGTCAATGTTTGCTAATCCACTAGCTGTGACACGCTGCGTTTCAGAAGCGTCCCAGAAGCGCCGTTTTTTTTCTAACAATCTTAGAGCGAAAATCATGCTGTCCCCACTTAGCGTTCCCCCTTCAGGCCTGGAGCACTTCCGTTATATGAAGATGATGCACTTTTCCGTTGCATGTGTTTTTGGGGTTTGCGTGTTTTTGAATTTGCATCGTTTCTCTATTTGCAGTGTGTTTGCTGTCTGCACTTGTTTTTGGCCATTGCAGCACATTTGAGTATTTGCAGCATATTTCCTAAATGCTGCGCATGTGTTATCAAATGTAATGTAGATGTTTTCTTACTTTGTTTGTGTTTATTTGCATGTGTTTCCTTAAGTTGTAGCATGTTTGCACTCGTCGGCCACAGTAGTAGTATTTTATGTAACCGACACAATGGGTTGAGAAAGCTGATGTACCCCATGTGATGCTGTTATCTGATATGTCTTATGTCATGCTTTAAATGCTACAGCAGGGAGCAGGTAAAAGAGTGGAATTTCTGACACAATTTACACAATTAGAGGAAACATTTAGAGGCTGCTTGTTAAACCAATCACAGCCAAGGTAACTCAATCCATTCATTGAAGTGTGAATATACAGTACATAGTGGACATTTCATGGTGTTCATTTCTCCCCTTTACTTCCTGTACGTTTTGTTCATCAGTATCATCAGTATTCATATGCTGTGTTCCCTAACAACATGGCATCACAAGTCTCTCCCCTTTCATGTTGACATATACACGTGTGTTAATATGTATATCATATTGACACTGCATCAACCTCAAAGTCATTCATCATCCAGGAATAATTGGTATAATTGGCTGGGTTATTTGTCAAGTCCCTTTCTATATCTTCCTACAGCCTACGAGCGAAATTAGGCCATACCATTTTACTGTGTATTTTGAGGTTTTGATGTTTGTAATATGTTCTGATAGCTTTCCACAGCCAAGCTTTATGCACTTGGCTCATTAGCTCTGGTGAGCAGAGAATGCCCACCCTGAGGCATCATATTGTTGTTGTTGAATTTAATAGGGCTAATATGAGGAAAGTTTTGCCTAAATATCACCAGCACATTAACTTTCCTACCCGTAGTTATCAGACTCTTGACCAATGTTATTCACAACTACGAAACAGTTCCAAACCCCCCGCCCTGCCTTTGTTAAGGCGGATCACATCTCCATACTCCTCCTCCCAACCTACAAACAACTAAAACAGGAAAAACCAGTCTATCAGTCTCCTGGGCAGTTCAATACTGGATTAAGGAACACAAACCCTCTCTATGGAACTGTTTTGAAACCACAGATGTTTTGTGTTGCAGCGAATGGGGACAGTGATGAATACACAGACTCAGCCTACATGTCAATGTCAATGTTAAGATTTTCAGTTCAAACCGCCCTCGCCCACCTGGAGAAGGGTAACACATGTGAGGATGCTACTCATTGACTACAGCTCAGCATTCAACACTATTGTGCCCATCAAGCTTGTTCGCAAGCTCAGGACCCTGGGGTTAAACTCCTCCCTTTGCAACTGGATTGTGGAATTCCTGACAGGCAGACCCCAGGTGGTGAGGATGGGCAGTCTCACCTCCTCTGTACTGACCCTTAGCATCTACCACACACAATGCCTTAGGAAGGCACAAACAAATCATTGAGGATCACAGCCACCCAGGCCATGGACTGTTCATGCTGCTGCCGTCTGGTAGACGTTACCGGAACATCCAGGCACAGACTACCAAACTCAAAAACAGTTATTTCCCACAGGCCATCAGGCTTCTCAACCAGAAACACCAATCTCATTGATCATATTGATCACTTTACATGTACATTTATAACATTGTTAATATTTAGATGATTCAACTACTTTGGATTCATATGCCATATTCCCTATGCTATATCTAAATACATAGCCTACTGTATGCTCTGATTCTCTATTTCTGCTATGACATGCCATATGCCATATTCCTGCCACTGCTGCCCTCACTTGTTCATCTGCCCTTACTTACTACATCTATAATACCCAATATTCAATCAATACTTCTGGAGTCAACATAATCTTATGTTTTATATTATTTCTTTTACCATTATTATGTACATTGTGTTAGTGTATTGCTGAGGTTCCTTGGACACTGCCTAAGAAAAGATCCAACAGAGCTCATCCAAAAATTTGCTCTCTACAATCCCACACATGGATAACGCAACGTAACGGAGTAACGGATGGCGATGGTTATACCACCAATACATAGCAAACACAATATGTCCATCAATTCCACCAAACGGAAATCCCGACACGCAGCTGAAGATCATTTTGGAGCTCAACCGTCATAGATTTCCCAGACAAACAAGAGATTATATGATTTTATGTATATTGTGCCGCGGCATATATATATATATATATATATATAGCAGGCTCAAGGATGTGGGTTTTCCACGCCAACAAGTTCAACAACAAAACACTCAAAGCCCAACTTAAAAGAATTTGGACATTTATTGGGGGGTATTTACATCAAGGGAAAATTATAAGTCAATCCAGTCTGTAATATTTACACAAAAAAGGTCCTTCTTCTGGGTTGCCAGGTGTGTGTGTGTGTGGTGGGGGGGTGTCTTGCTGCTGCTGCCCTGACGCGGAGTCTCATTATCGGCTTCTTGTTCATCATGTTTAGTTCTCGCTACTCACGTGTTCCTCTCGTATTTTATTTCTAAGTCTGTTTCGTGTCGTTACGTCTGACGTCACATGCGTGACATCAGAGCTCCTCTAACGCGGATGGACGCAGCGAGCGTCTCTTCTCTGTGTTGTTGTCCATCCATTTAGGTTGAGATCGGTCTTGATGTTGGGAACACGTGATGCAATGATGTAAAAAAACCCGACAATTCCCCTCAAATGCAATAAAACTAAAGTAACGAGTCCCGTTTTGAAAATGTAACGAGTAGAAAGTACAGATATTAGTGTTTAAATGTAGGGAGTAAAAGTAAAAAGTTAATACTCAAGTAAAGTACAGAGACCTGAAAAATCTACTTAAGTAAAGTAACAAAGTATTTGTACTTCGTTACTTCCCATCACTGCATTCCTGAGTTAGAAGACCGATTGATCACCGGTCGAAAAAAATGTGAGGAAACATTTTCAGAAAGTACGCATGGGAGAAGTCATTGATAATTGCTTATCAGAAACACCTGCTGTGTGATTGGCAAGGGGGAACACCTGCCTTGTTAAACCACAAGCCAGTCCACCCCAGCAGGAACGGTGGCAACCTCTGACGTACGGTGAGCGGCCCTGAAGAACAAAGAGAGAAATGAAGCTAAGACAGAAGAGTGAACTGTTGTGAGTGCGTGTCTCCCCGTGTCTCACCCTTTTTTCCCTGTCGTCCACACAGACTCACACACGGCATACCCCTGAATCCCCAGGAGAAGGCATTTTGTCCCAGCCCGTTAAATAAACCCCCATTACTTAAAATATATCCTTGTAGGGATGCACCCCAATACAAACACGTTACTCGGGAAAGCACAAGTCAGCTCCATGACTGACTGTGGATTAACCACTGTTTATTCAAATACATTGATATCATTGTGGATGGCAACAAGATAAACAGATCTAATTCACACGACAACAAGTTTTTGGAAGTTGCAGATAAAAGCCCAACATCGGAGGCATGTCGTTGGCATTGGCAAGGAATATTGGTTTATAAAATCTTCCGGTATAAACCACACCCACTTCCGGTCTTCTGTCCGGAATTATTATTATTGTTGTTGTTGTTAATAATAATAATAATAGCCATAATATTCATAGTAGTAGTAGTAGTAGTAGTCGTAGTATTTATAAATATTGTATTTGTGAATGTTTGTGTTCCATTCTATCTATATGCATCTTATTTTTATTCTATTTATATGTATATTCATGAACTTCTTTTATGTGTCATGCTTTAAAATTGTTCCTGTGACACTTAAAACAAAACACTACAAATTAAATGTGGAAGGAACCAGACAGCACTGCTGGCCACCCTGGGCAGCCACTGTGTCAGTCTCGCTCAATGCCCATGGTACTGCAACAAACTGGAGTCAAACAAACCTCTCTCTCTTTGCCCCTCCAAGATATTGTAGCCCTCTTGCCTCTTATTTCTTCATTTCACCCTCTCTTTTCTGCTGTCACGCTTTTATCCATCTTGCCTGAGCCCTTTCCTCCTCCATCCAACTGGCTCTGCTCTACATAGTAAAAAGATTTACACTCATGTACATGCAGGGGTGGAGGCACACGCAAGTGAGAAAACACACACACACACACACACTTTCACACACACACACACACAGAAGTTTAGTTTTAGCATTATAGAAGTACATGAACGTGGAAAACGCATTATAAAAGTACAGAAACAAAAAGCAGTCCTGAGTGTTGCAATAGCAATGCTGATGCTCCTTCACTAACATTAGAATAAGCAGGCCAGGGCAGTGACTTCAATGTTTAATAATTTATTGTACAAGTTTTAATTTCTCTGTTTCTCTAAAAAGTGCCATTCTGTACATTCTTGATTTTAGGAAGTTAGTAGTAAAGTGTCGATACACATATTTTGAACACTGCTGTTTCACCAAAATAAAAAACACTAAGAGGTTGCAATCAATATATTTTGACCATGGTAACAAGGTCCAGGTCTCCCTCCTCTCTGGAGCACATGGTTGTATGAGCATACTGAGACAATGAAGTCTAAACTAATGGCACACTGTTTTGAACAATCATTTGGGCATTATTGGTCTTATTATTTGGCCCAAACAAATATCAGTTTACTCACTACTTGCAGAGTGTGGTCGCTTGTGGCAGGAGAATGCACTGCAGGTAGGCCTACCACTACATTGTGAAGACGTGGTCTTTGTGGACTTGTGAGGACACATTCCATATTGTCTTCCCTATGTGAACTAGGGGTGAAATGCTACATGTATTTTTATTTTACCTGATTACACCAGAACACAGACGGTTGGTCTGTGTTCGGTCAGCGTCGCGTTCGGTCAGCGGCACGTCAATGTTTGCTAATCCACTAGCTGTGACACGTTGCGTTTCAGAAGCGTCCCAGAAGCGCCGTTTTTTTTCTAACAATCTTAGAGCGAAAATCATGCTGTCCCCACTTAGCGCTCCCCCTACAGGCCTGGAGCACTTCCGTTATATGAAGATGATGCACTTTTCCGTTGCATGTGTTTTTGGGGTTTGCGTGTTTTTGAATTTGCATCGTTTCTCTATTTGCAGTGTGTTTGCTGTCTGCAGTTGTTTTTGGCCATTGCAGCACATTTGAGTATTTGCAGCATATTTCCTAAATGCTGCGCATGTGTTATCAAATGTAATGTAGATGTTTTCTTACTTTGTTTGTGTTTTGCATGTGTTTCCTTAAGTTGTAGCATGTTTGCACTCGTCGGCCACAGTAGTAGTATTGTATGTAACCGACACAATGGTTTGAGAAAGCTGATGTACCCCATGTGATGCTGTTATCTCACATGTCTATGTCATGCTTTAAATGCTACAGCAGGGAGCAGGTAAAAGAGTGGAATTTCTGACACAATTTACACAATTAGAGGAAACATTTAGAGGCTGCTTGTTAAACCAATCACAGCCAAGGTAACTCAATCCATTCATTGAAGTGTGAATATACAGTACATAGTGGACATTTCATGGTGGTCATTTCTCCCCTTTACTTCCTGTACGTTTTGTTCATCAGTATCATCAGTATTCATATGCTGTGTTCCCTAACAACATGGCATCACAAGTCTCTCCCCTTTCATGTTTGACATATACACGTGTGTTAATATGTATATCATATTGACACTGCATCAACCTCAAAGTCATTCATCATCCAGGAATAATTGGTATAATTGGCCGGTTATTTGTCAAGTCCTTCCTATATCTTCCTACAGCCTACGAGCGAAATTAGGCCATACCATTTTACTGTGTATTTTGAGGTTTTGATGTTTGTAATATGTTCTGATAGCTTTCCACAGCCAAGCTTTATGCACTTGGCTCATTAGCTCTGGTGAGCAGAGAATGCCCACCCTGAGGCATCATATTGTTGTTGTTGAATTTAATAGGGCTAATATGAGGAAAGTTTTGCCTAAATATCACCAGCACATTAACTTTCCTACCCATAGTTATCAGACTCTTGACCAATGTTATTCACAACTACGAAACAGTTCCAAACCCCCCGCCCTGCCTTTGTTAAGGCGGATCACATCTCCATACTCCTCCTCCCAACCTACAAACAACTGAAACAGGAAAAACCAGTCTATCAGTCTCCTGGGCAGTTCAATACTGGATTAAGGAACACAAACCCTCTCTATGGAACTGTTTTGAAACGACAGATGTTTTGTGTTGCAGCGAATGGGGACAGTGATGAATACACAGACTCAGCCTACATGTCAATGTCAATGTTAAGATTTTCAGTTCAAACCGCCCTCGCCCACCTGGAGAAGGGTAACACATGTGAGGATGCTACTCATTGACTACAGCTCAGCATTCAACACTATTGTGCCCGTCAAGCTTGTTCGCAAGCTCAGGACCCTGGGGTTAAACTCCTCCCTTTGCAACTGGATCGTGGAATTCCTGACAGGCAGACCCCAGGTGGTGAGGATGGGCAGTCTCACCTCCTCTGTACTGACCCTTAGCATCTACCACACACAATGCCTTAGGAAGGCACAAACAAATCATTGAGGATCACAGCCACCCAGGCCATGGACTGTTCATGCTGCTGCCGTCTGGTAGACGTTACCGGAACATCCAGGCACAGACTACCAAACTCAAAAACAGTTATTTCCCACAGGCCATCAGGCTTCTCAACCAGAAACACCAATCTCATTGATCATATTGATCACTTTACATGTACATTTATAACATTGATAATATTTAGATGATTCAACTACTTTGGATTCATATGCCATATTCCCTATGCTATATCTAAATACATAGCCTACTGTATGCTCTGATTCTCTATTTCTGCTATGACATGCCATATGCCATATGCCATATTCCTGCCACTGCTGCCCTCACTTGTTCATCTGCCCTTACTTACTACATCTATAATACCCAATATTCAATCAATACTTCTGGAGTCAACATAATCTTATGTTTTATATAATTTTTTTTACCATTATTATGTACATTGTGTTAGTGTATTGCTGAGGTTCCTTGGACACTGCCTAAGAAAAGATCCAACAGAGCTCATCCAAAAATTAGCTCTCTACAATCCCACACATGGATAACACAACGTAACGGAGTAACGGATGGCGATGGTTATACCACCAATACATAGCAAACACAATACGCAGCTGAAGATCATTTTGGAGCTCAACCGTCATAGATTTCCCAGACGAACAAGAGATTATATGATTTTATTTCCCGGTATATTGTGCCGCGGCATATATATATATATATATATATATATATATATATAGCAGGCTCAAGGATGTGGGTTTTCCACGCCAAACAAGTTCAACAACAAAACACTCAAAGCCCAACTTAAAAGAATTTGGACATTTATTGGGGGGTATTTACATCAAGGGAAAATTATAAGTCAATCCAGTCTGTAATATTTACACAAAAAAGGTCCTTCTTCTGGGTTGCCAGGGGCTCTGGTAAATCCTCAGCCAATTCCATGCGAACCGACTGTCCACTCTCCTCGTGGAGCACACCATCCACGTTCCATCTCCTTCTCTTCACATCTGGCCACCTGCTCTTCCATTTGTAGGCAAAGTCCTGGTGGCTTAATGAGTTTTTTCTGGCCAGGATGTCCTTAAAAGGCTCGGGGGTTGAACCAGCAGGCTGAAATACATCTCCCTTCAATGGACCTTTCCCTACTCAAGCGGCAAGTCCCGCCCCCCCTAGTTACTGTTGCTATGGCCCACAAGCTTTCCCACAGCTCTGCAGCATGTTAGTAATGTCCACTGAACAACGCCCCCCTGCTGATGATTCTCTCTCAAGGATTCCTGACAATATCGCTGTATGTTATTTGCCAAATGCCGCTACTTTATCTAAGAGAGTTCTACAGAAAGGCCTGAACTATTTGACACAAGGATATATTCATGACATTCAGATTTCGGACGGCGCAGATGACAACATAAACTTGATGCTAAGTGTTGGTGATCTATGGGAAGACACAAACGCCTCACAAACTCCACATTGAAATTTCGTCAGGACGACATCGTGGAGTCCTACTGCACATGTAAAGCAGGGTGAGTACGTTAGTGATGTGTTTACAATGAAAATAAGCCTAAGATCTGCTAACTACTAGCTACAATGGGCTAATCACCTAGCTATGCTAATCACACGATGGGAAAAAAATGTGAGGAAACATTTTCAGAAAGTACGCTTAATCGGCTAGACGTACAACTAAACGAAGGCCAATCCATAGAAAAAAACCTCTACCACTCAGGTTCAACGTTCAGGGGCAACCAAATTTTTTTTCCCGTCTTAGGACGTTCATACCATCAGATAATTAGTATGGTTTTTAATGTCTACTTGTGTTTTTATGGATTTTAATCTTTATCCTATGCCCATTTCTATTTTGATGCCTTTTTTTTCTTTTTGTATTTTTTTATGTGAAGCACTCAGTGCATGTCATTTCTCTGCTGTAAAGCACCTTGAGCTACATTTCTTGTATGAAAGGTGCTACATAAATTAAAGTTTTACTTACTTCCATGCCACCACTAATATACAGTATATGTACAGTATAGGTGTACATGGGTGTATATTGTGTGTGTGTGTATATATATCTATATCTTAGGGCTGGGACTTTAACGCGTTAATTTCGATTAATTAATTACAGAAAAAATAACGCGTTAAATCTAATTAACGCGTTTTAATCGCACTTTATTTTTGCACTCCAAACACCACAGAACGTTTCTCAGTGGACGAATTCCAGGCACACCGATCATACCGGCGCACAACGTGCATTGAGTGACGTCAGACAACAAAGCCCCACTAGAGCGTTGGAGGCTCAAACATGGACGCACTGGAAGAGACCGCGTTTGACCATTTTTTTTTGGTTACCATTTCAGATGGTAGAAATGGCACTTTATGTTAAACTGTTGGTCTCTTTATTATTTTGACCAAGGATAATAAACAGACAATCAGAGGCTTTGTTCCTGACTGGTTGCGTGTGTGTGTGTGTTTTATTATATGTATATTTACCTCATTAAATTAATTTGGAAACTAATTCCAAATTAATGTAATGTTTATTACAATAGAGTATAATTCATTTTGACAATTTTGGGGGGGCACAAAAGCCCATTTGGACAGGCATTGCCCCCGCATGCCCCCCCATGCCGCTGACACCGCACTCAACTACTCCGCTTTCCCCCCTTGGACCCCCTGACATCTCAGCACACATCTCAGACTGTCTGGCAGACACCAGCATCACCTGAACCTTAACCATGACTAGACTGGTCACTGTTGAGGACATTGTACTCGGCATGGTACTGGATGACTGCGTGGTCTTGGATCCCTAGCACTTACTATTAGTGAGTTAATATGTTTGTTTGTCCTTGCACTTAAAAATAGAACTTAGCATTATGTAGCATTTTATCTTGTTGTTTATCAGCAAAGGTGTATCCAGTGTCCAATTATGCTTGAAACTTGTTATATTCAAATCTTAGTGTACCAACAGCGGCATGTTTCACAAATGTACTTAATTTAAATGTAAATAACATACCCAATACCTAACTGTGGTTAATTAAGGTTTATTTTCTATTACTAGATAGAAAATCTTATGATAGAATTCCTGCACTTCTTTTTCAGCCAAACTCAAGCGTCCACGCCTTTAGTAAACAATCACAGGCTGCTCTTCAATAGTAGTACCACAGCAAGAGGTCTCAGGTGTTACCATATCAATGTTATCCAAACAGTCCTGAAACAACCCACCCTATGGAATAGACACAGACCTAGAGACACCAACATCTGTGCTGTATCAAGACTATGCAGGTCTGTTTGTTGAAAACAGCAAGTAATTATCTAGTTTCATGGCAGTGATTGTTATGGAAGAGGAGTTGGGCTTATATATTCTCTCGCTCTCTCTCTTTCCCCCTATCTCACTCTCCGTCTTATAATTGTACCTTGTTTGGAGATATCCTTTTCTTTTCTACCTGAGATATTGCGTTTCCTCCTTTTGTATAACTCTTTAGACGTCAACTCCTGCCATCTAGCTCCCAGCCTGCAACTGTTCTCTTTTGTCTTACCCCCTTTCTGTTTCACTCACCCTGCGTCCCTTTCCGTCTATCTCTACTTGTTTCTCTCTCTCTCTCTCTCTCTCTCTCTCTCTCTCTCTCTCTCTCTCTCTCTCTCTCTCTCTCTCTCTCCCTCACTTCCTCTATCGACCTGTTTTCAGAGGCCAAAATGACAGCCAGGTCTAGCTTGGGGGAGTTATATCAATTAAATGACCGGCCATTTTGCCATTCTTGCATTAGCAGGAGTGTGAAGCACACAGACACACACACAGACACACACAGACACACACACAGACACACACACACACACACACACACACACACACACACACACACACACACACACACACACACACACACACACACACACACACACACAGACACAGTTGCTGACATACACATGCAGACATGTGCAGAAGGATGGAGTGGTCAATGGTGGCAAGAGAGCTAAACACCCTGTTGTTGATAAGAAGTCTGCTGAGGTTGACAGATAGTGGAAGGGGCCTGGGTAGACGTGAGGGAGGTGATGCTATGCTGTACATGTGTAAGCACGACACAGAACTACTAGATGCAATCAAAGTCCATAAAGGGTTTTATCCAAACTCGGTAGTCCAACAGGCGAGAGTCACAAAACAGGGTATCCGATAATCAGGCGTCAAAACAGGCAGGGATCAGGCAAGAATCAGAGTCGAGAATAATACTAGCAGATATCGAGTCAGAAAAGTAGAGTGACAGGTACACTAAGCTCCGCTGCAAAAACAATCTGACAAAGACAAAGGGGATAAGGCAGGTGTTAAATACTGTTCTAATGAGGGAATGGGAAACAGGTGAGTAGAGCAGACTCAGGTGATGGTAGGAGTAAGGTGATTAACTGGGCGGGGCAGAGTCAGGTGATGGGATGGGCTCAGGATACTGTGGGCAGGTGGGAGTAGCAGGATCTGAAATGACAGGACAATGAGTGGAAGAATGGCAAAGCATAGAATAAATAATGACAAAACACAAAGTTTCAGGATGCCCTTATGACAGAACCCCCCCCTCTAGGGACGTCCCCTGACGTTCCACCAGGCTGGTCCGGGTGATCCTGGTGAAAATCTCGGATGAGGGACGGGTCCAGGATGGCTTGTGCAGGGACCCACGATCTCTCCTCAGGACCATATCCCTCCCAGTCCACCAAGTACTGGAAACCCCTTCCTCTGCGCCGAGAACTCAGCAGGCGACTGACTGTGTAAGCAGAGGACCCATCGATGATCCGGACGGCCGGTGGGGTTTGGAGGGGGGCTGAAGCGAACTCTCCTTAAGTGGCTTGACACGGGACACATGGAAGTTGGGGTGGATACGGAGAGACCGGGGTAGGCGTAGGCGAACAGCTGCTGGGTTGATGATCTTGGATATGGGGAATGGGCCTATGAAGCGTGGGGCCAGCTTCCTGGACTCAACCCGGAGGGGTAAGTCCCTTGTCGAAAGCCAGACCTTCTGTTCCAGAGTGTAGGTGGGGGCTGGCGTGCGGCGACCTCCGATAGCGGTCAGAGGTGCGGAGCGGACTAGCACGGGCCAGCCGCCAGGTGCGTCGACACCGATTGATGAAGGCTTGTACGGAAGGGACGCTGGCCTCACGTTCCTGCTCCGGAAACAGGGGAGGCTGATAACCCTGGGAACACTGGAACTGGGCAGGGTGTTATGAGCATACTCAATCCACAGCAGTAGATTGGACCAGGAGGAGGGGTTACGTGAAACCATACATCGCAATGCAGTCTCCATCTCCTGGTTCATCCTCTCCGTCTGACCATTGGATTGGGGATGGAAACCTGAAGAGAGGCTGACTGTGGCCCCCAGCAGTCTGCAAAACTCAGTCCAAAAACAAGAGGTGAATTGCGGCCTTGATTCAACACCACTTCAGCTGTCTCTTTGGCAGTGGGCAATTTAGGCAAAGGAATAAAATGAGCCTTAGAAAATCTATCTACCACAGTCAGAATGGTAGTGTTACCCTCCGATGGGGGGAGTCCGGTGACGAAATCCAATGAGACATGGGACCAAGGGCGATGAGGAACAGGAAGAGGCTGAAGAAGGCCAGCTGGAGCCTGATGGGAGTTCTTGTTCTGTGAGCATACAGGACACGCAGCTACAAACTCCCGAGTATCCCGATCCATAGTGTCCCACCAGAAGCGTTGTCGGAGAAGGTAAAGGGTTCTGGTACCCCCGGGATGACACGTTAACTGGGAGGAGTGTCCCCACTGCAACACCTGAGAGCGTACATCGGCTGGAACAAAAAGGCGGTTACTTGGACAAGCACTGGGCGATGGGTGGTTGGTGAGAGAATCCCTTACCCTCTGCTCCACCTCCCATGCCACCATCCCAATAATGCAGGACCGGGGCAGAATCTCCTCCGACTGGGAAAGACACTCAACTTGGTGAATGCGGGACAGGGCGTCTGGTTTGGTGTTCTTTGATCCCGGGCGATATGAAAGAGAAAAGTCAAACCGATTAAAAAATAATGCCCACCTGGCCTGTCTGGGACTCAGACCCCGGATTGTCCACCGCGGGCGACCAGAAGAAAGGAGACTTCGGAGAGGTCAATGCAGTGAGAGGGGCTGCCACTATGCTGTAGTTCCGAATGAACTTCCTGTAGAAGTTGGCGAACCCCAAGAACTGCTGCAGTTTCTTCCTGGAGGTCGGGGCTGGCCAGTCGACGACCGCCTGCACCTTGGCTGGGTCCATCTGCATCTCCCCTTCGGAGACAATAAACCCCAAAAAGGCGACCCTGGGGACGTGGAACTCACACTTCTCCGCTTTGACGAACAGCTTGTTCTCCAGAAGCCTCTGGAGAACACACTTGACATGACGTTCATGGTCCTGCTCAGATCTGGAGAAGATAAGTATGTCGTCCAGGTATACAAACACAAATACATTAATAAAATCTCTGAGAACATCATTAACCATGGCCTGGAAGACTGCAGGAGCATTGGTAAGACCAAAGGGCATGACCAGGTATTCATAATGTCCCCTGGGAGTGTTGAACGCAGTCTTCCATTCATCTCCCTCTTTGATGCGGACCAGGTGATAGGCATTCCGGAGGTCCAACTTGGTGAACACTGTTGCCCCCTGCAAGAGTTCAAAAGCAGATGATATAAGTGGAAGGGGGTATCTGTTCTTCACGGTGATATCGTTCAGGCCACGATAGTCGATACAGGGTCGCAGTGATTTGTCCTTCTTTCCCACAAAAAAATCCTGCTCCGGCTGGAGAGGACGAAGGTCGAATAATACCTGCTGCCAACGACTCCTGAATAATGTAGGTCTCCATGGTCCTGGTCTCAGGGATGGACCGCGAATATAGTCGACCCTTAGGGGGCATGGAACCAGGAAGGAGCTCAATGCTACAATCATAGGGTCAGTGAGGGGGAAGAGAGGTAACCTGGGTCTTATTGAACACCTCCTTAAGGGGCAGATATACAGGAGGCACCCCAGAGAGATCAGGGGCCCCTGTGGGAGGAGGAGAACTAGGAACAGAAAACAGAGCACATCTGAGGCACACATTATTGCAATACTGGCTCCATTGTAAAATCACACCCGCCTCCCAATCAATGTGAGGATTGTGTGTCTGAAGCCAGGGAAGACCCAATATTACTGGTTGTTGAGGAGAGTGTATGAGGTGAAAGGTAAGGGTTTCGTGATGATTACCTGATATGCCTAGGTGAACTGGGACAGTCTTCTGAGTAACGGAGCAGAGAAGATGACCATCGAGAGCCCTGGCGTCGATGGGTTCTGCCAGAGGTTCCCGGGGAATCCCCAACTGCACCGCCAGGGAGGAGTCTAAAAAGTTAGCATCAGCTCCAGAGTCAATAAGAACCGGAACCGTCTGTGATGAACCATTCAATCCCAGCTGGGCATGTAACAGAGGACGAGAGGGTTTCTTGGAGTAAATTGCATGGCTCACCAGCCCCCTCGGACTGACTGGTGAGCCCTCCCTTTTACTGGACAGTCTGCCACATAATGACCTCCCTGGCCACAGTACAGACAGCAGTTCTCCCTCCGGCGGCGTTGACGTTCATCCGAGGACAATTTGGTTCTGCCAAGTTGCATTGGATCACCTGAGTCACTAGGGGCGCTCAAGGGACGTACCGACGGGGGGGGAAGGGGGCGATGCTGGAGGTCGCGGAAAACTGCGGGAAGTTGTGGTCTGCACTCTCTCACGTCTACGCTCCAGGAGACGTCCGTCTATACGGATCGCCGTGGCAATGAGAGTGTCCAAATCAGATGGGGGATCCCGGACAGCCAATTCATCCTTGATGACGTCAGAAAGTCCGTGGTAGAAGGCCTCTACCAGCGAGGAGCAATTCCATTCGCTCTCTGCTGCGAGCGTGCGGAACTCAATGGAATAGTCCACCACTCGCCGACCCCCCGAGTCAGGTTCAATAGCCCGCGGGCAGCCTCACGGCCCGGGGTAACGTGATCAAAAACCTTCCGGAGACCGTCCAAAAAGGCAGTCACTGAAGAACAGATGACCGACTGTCTCTCCCACTCGGCCGTTCCACAGTCCCGGGCTCGGCCGGTGAGTTGAGTGAGCATGAAGGCAACTCGAGACCTCTCGGTGGGATACGAGAGAGGCTGTAGTTCGAAAGTCAATGAGCACAGCGTGAGGAACGATCGGCAAGTACCTGGAGCTCCAGAGAAACGTTCGGGGGTGTTAAGACGAGGCTCCGGGCCGGAGGTGACACGGACCGGGGTACTGCTGGTAGACGACGCATCAGCTGGATCTGAAATGACAGGACAATGAGTGGAAGAATGGCAAAGCATAGAATAAATAATGACAAAACACAAAGTTTCAGGATGCCCTTATGACAACATGCATGTCACTGGTGCAGGTCACATGATCTCACCAGCATTCTCTTTCTATTAGGCTTTTCACACTTGAATATGTTAAGCCAGGGTTAACTTTAACCCTGGGTTATAATAGCCCTGGGTTCATTTATCTCACGTTTCACACTAGTTTTCTTTAATTCTGGGCTAACAATTGACCTCGGGTGTTCAGTTCTGAGGATTTCACACTGCGAGCTTGTGCGGGTTAACGTTCTCATTTGAATATTT
The DNA here is from genome assembly GCA_002895965.2 of Coryphaenoides rupestris. NCBI lineage: Eukaryota > Metazoa > Chordata > Actinopteri > Gadiformes > Macrouridae > Coryphaenoides > Coryphaenoides rupestris. Next base: position 34,650 of record PIJE02000651.1, on the reverse strand, counting down.
ACTGGGTTATCGAAAATGACCTTTGTTTACGTTTTAGCCGCTTAACTGTCAAAAACCATCAAACACAGCTGTGATGGCGATACTAATTAAACACACAAAAAAGAGAGCGACGAGAGAGAATAAAAATGAAACTGGAGAGTATATGACAAGGTTTTCACTAAAAAAAATTTAAGTACAGAGAAATTAATGTTCAAGATATCCTTCACAGATGCGCGTGTGATTAGCGTGTTAATATGTAAATGAGGTGAGGTTACGGTCTGTGGTTGGATGGATAGTCTTCATATCGCTGTTACCTTCTAACCCCACAATGTTTCACACTAGTGTTCTTGGCGCCGCATTTCGGGGATAGCACCGCAAAAGCGGTGCTATCCCCCTTTTCAAAAGTGTGAAACGCTGCTTAGCCCGGGGTTAAATGCGTCCTTAACCCGGGATTAAGTGTAGTGTGAAAAGCATATAAGTGTAACATCAAGTAACATGATTAAATACAATTAAATACAAATGGCCAAACTATAGGTACCAAAGGGGCCCTATTATACAACCAGGTATGAGTGGTTATATTTGCATTTAGGGCATTTGGCGCTTGTATCCAAACGACTTACAATGAGTACATTTGAAGAAAGAGAGCAATATATCGCTGTGGTGCATAAACATAAGAATAAACAGGATTCAAGCATTCATAATTGCACAGAAGATTTTCATAATTGCTAGTATGCCTGCATCATAGCTGGGATAAGAGCAGAACTGTCATTCTGAGTGCGGTACCAACATGCCAAGTACTATTATTTAGTGCCAAGACGTACAAACACGTAAGTTAGTGCTAGGGTTAGGAGAGGGATGGCAGGGGGGTTATGCAGAGTCCAGGTGAACTCTGAACAGGTGGGTCTTGAGTCTCTTGTGGAGGCTGGTGAGTGATTCTGCTGTCCTGACGTCAGCCAGGAGCTCATTCCACCACTGTGGCGCCAGAACAGAGAGGAGTTGGGACTTGGCAGAGCGATGTTTGCCTGTTCTTAGTGAAGGAGGTACCAGTCATCTAGCTGAAGTTGTTGAGTGGAGCGCTCAAGCTGGGGCGTGGGGTCTGACTAATGTTTGGAGGTAGGTAGGGGCAGTTCCGCTTACAGCCTTGTAGGCCAGTACCAGTGTCTTGAATCTAATGCAAGCGATTACTGGGAGACAGTGGAGGTTACGGAAGAGAGTTACATGCTCGTTCAAATTTGAAAAACAGATTCGTGCTGTTGTCAGACTTTTAGCCAAGGCAAAACCTTATCTCCCCCCTAAAGATCTTGAGAGAGTAATCCATGCTCTGTTTACCTCTGGCTAGACTACTGCAACTCTCTATATGTAGGTTTGGAGCAGTCAACCGTACGTCGTCTCCAGCTAGTCCAAAATGCTGCTGCAGGACTCCTAACTGGGAAAAAAAAAGAGGGAACACATTACCCCAGTATTGGCCGCCCTTCACTGGCTTCCCGTCCGCCATAGGATTGATTTTAAAATTTCGTTGTTGGCATTCAAAGCGTTAAATGGGCTGGCCCCTCCCTACCTTGCTGACCTCCTACATCACCACACTCCTTCCAGAGCACTGAGGTCGTCCAACCAGATGCTCCTGGATGTTCCGAGTCCAAAGAGGAAAACCAGAGGAGATTGAGCATTTGCGGTGGCTGCCCCTCATCTCTGGAACAGCCTACCAGCTCACATAAGATCTGCCCAGACCGTTACCATTTTTAAATCATTCCTAAAGACTCACCTCTTCGCCTTGGCGTTTAATTTAATTTGAGTTGAGCACGGCATCCCCCCATTGTGCCCTTATCTTTTTATTGTTTTTTATTGTTTTATTCTTTTGTTTTATTGTTGCTATTGTTATTGTTTTCTACTGTTTTATTCTTTGTGCACCCATGTAACTTGTTCAGCACTTTGTCAACGATAGTTGTTTAAAATGTGCTATATAAATAAAACTGACTTGACTTGACATGGGCAAATCTTAGTAAGTTGAACACCAGGTGCGCTGCTGTGTTCTGGATGCGTTGTAACTTAGGCATTAGCCATTACAAGCGTTTCAAAATTGTCATGTGACTAAAATTGTCATTGTGACAAAGTGACATCAAAGGTGGGAGTGTCCACTATAATAATAACATAATAATAACTAATAGGGCGCCTTTCACAAAAAATATACCCTGGAAAAGAAAACATTTACCAAAAATATATCGAATGACTGTGGACACTTCTAGCTTGTCCTTGTGTGTGTGTGTGTGTGTGTGTGTGTGTGTGTGTGTGTGTGTGTGTGTGTTTAGTCAGGTCAGTGGGAGTGGTGAGAGTTAGCATGTAGCCGCAACAGGTAGTTTGTTATTGTTGTAGTTGTTATGTTTATATTGATGAAGTCGGTGGCGTAGGGAGTAGGGCCTGCTCTATCCGGCTCTGACCTCCTCCTCATCCTCCATCCTCCTCTTCCTCCTCCTCGCTGGTCCGGTAGCAGGAAGTAGTGTGCACGCTGTCTCTCAGCGCTGCCTCTGTGGGTGTTGACAGACAGCAAGAGAATTCATCAGCATCAGCATCAATGAATTAAACATCTCCTGAACCAGACCAAATCATAATAATTGTGTGGCAGGCTGTGTGTGTGTGTGTGTGTGTGTGTGTGTGTGCCGCCATCATTTTTGTTGTTTTTCACCTTAGCGCAGCTGTTGTGAATGTGGTCCTCACAGCAGTATGTTTGTTAATGAGACCAGTTAACCCCGCAGTCGGGAAGCAGGTAATTCAACAGCTGTAAAAGTAAATAATTATATTTTAACGAGCAAAAATGAGTGCCCAGTACTGCTGTAAGTGTGTACAAACCGGTGTGAACGTGCGTGGTGTGTGTGTGTGTGTGTTGTGTCTGTCCAGGAGAAGTGTAAATGAGACAATGTGCATCCGTGCATGGGATCAGGGGAAGGGGGCGGGGCAGAGAGGGTGGGCGTCGACCTCCACTAGGTTCATCCCAGCACGAAGGTTTGTTTGCATTTGTTTGTTTTTGCGAAAGTTGACCATGTTTACTCATCCAGCCCTGCGTGAGCACTGTGATGGAGATAGCAGAGGTGTGTGTGTGTGTGTGTGTGTGTGTGTGTGTGTGTGTGTGTGTGTGTGTGTGTGTGTGTGTGTGTGTGTGCGTGTGTGTGTGTGCGTGTGCATGTACTGTATGTGTGTGTGTATGTGTGCGTGTAGAGAGAGACAGAAACACCACCTCTCTCCCCACGACTTGAGAAACCTCTTACTTTCTCAAGCACATAACACCTGAATGCACACACACACACATACACACAGATGCACGCACGCACACACACACACACACACACACACACACACACTCACACACACACAGAGATCCACGCACGCACGCACACACACACACACACACAAATATACATACACACACACACGCGCACACACACACACACACACACACACACACACACAAATATACATACACACACACACAGACACGCACGTGCCCTGATGACAGAAGCGTTTTGAGTACTCTGAGCGGTGGCTGCACGCAGACGGACTGATAGAGGAGACATCTTGCGACGCCACCAGGGTTTCCCGGCCCAATTCGTTCCACTCCGCCGCTCCTCTGTCTGTTGTATTGTCCTCCAGCCGGCTGTAACACACACACACCTCCGCTTACCCTCCCAGCGCCTGCTCTCACCGAGCAAGAAACACGCACAGGGATGCCGCTAAAGAAAGTAAGAAAGAAAGTTACTACACGACGGACCATCTCACGCACAGACAAAATAAATGACATCTCATTGTGGGCACATTGGGTTCTTTCAACTTTTTCCGTCAAAGACTTTTCTTGTCAGCGCTCAAAGGCTTCTTCACTGAGACAACGAAGGAATGATAGAGCAATGGCAAAGAGCTGAAGTAGGAGGATGCAGTCCCAAGGGGCAGGGGGAGGGAAGGGAAGGGGTCCGCTGGCCTCCGTCGGGTGTGGGGACGAGATAGGAGGCGCTGGGTCCTGCAGGGGTGCAGTTGATATAACGTTAATAGATTTTACTGTAAGCGTTGTGAGCGGCCAGAAAGCCAGTCAGATAGAGAGAGCGATGGCGACTGGGTTCCTGGTTATTGCAGCAATGTGAGATTACAGCAATAACAGCATGTCCGCTTATTAACCCTTAAAGCAGAGAGAACCAGGGGGTGAAATACTGACACAGTATATATATATATCCACTGTATATATGTGTGTATTTGTGTGTGTGTGTGTGTGTGTGTGTGTGTGTGTGTGTGTGTGTGTGTGTGTGTGTGTGTGTGTGTGTGTGTGTGTGGTAACTCTATATCTATGTTGAGCAGTGTCTTTCAGCACTGTGTCTATATTTCAGCCTCTGTCTCTCTCTGTATACACACATACACATGCGGCCTTCTCAACATGTGTACATTATACCCTATAATTGAAGCTTTAATAAAGTCAAACATCAACAGTGTTTCACTGTATTGGTCTCTATGCTCATTGCTTTGTCCTGTCCTTGGAGCCAGCCCCCACCAAGGCCTGAACTCTACTGTGGTTGCCCGTCCTTCATCCGCCCAGAGAATGAAGTCACAAAGTATTGCTGCTTCCCTGTTGAAGGACATAAGAACATAGTTGATGCAAGTGAGCAGGAGTAATTTGACCATCATAAAAAATTATCACAAACTACGTGAGGTAATGAAATGAGGATTTTCAACGGAAGCCTTGTGTTAACTTGGTCAGGGTGTGGGCGGGTAAGCACCCAACACCATGCAGTCATTTCTAGAACATCTCCACTATATTAACAGTGAGGTCTATCTCTACATCTACATTTACATTCCATTTACATTCATGGCATTTGGCAGATGCTTTTATCCAAAGCGACTTAGAAAGAGTACATTTGTTGAAAGAGACAGCAATATATCACTGTGGTACATTCATAAAGCGTTCATAATTGCAAGGTCAATAGAACGAGTTTCATAATTGCTAGGTTGCCTGCACAATAGCTGGGATAAGAGTGTTATTATGAGTCTACAAACTCTCCCATCCATATACACAGCCATGTGTCACACAATAGTGTCACAGGCTAAAACTCTTCTTTAATCCTTAATTAAGATACAGTATGTTGATGTGACCGATACTGATCAGCATCAAAGTCATCACATCATGTTATCATGTGTCCTCATTTCACCACCAACCAACTGCAAAATGCTAATCTCCAATGTCTACCTGACAAATAGACTGCCCTTTCCCACTCGAACACATGTTTGAGGCATTTGTCGATCCAACATTACATAAAAACAACGTAACAAACAATATTGGCGATACTGATTTGCTCTCTGTAACCTAGCATTATCTGTTTCCGTACGTTACAAACTATGTCACAAACTTTTCCAAAGATAGCCAAGATGCTGTAAATTACATAATACATGTAACTGAATAAAAATGTGATGATAAGTAAACATCAAAAGTCATCTGTAATCTAACTTTCACCACCAACCTTCAATAAGTGCAGTGACAGCCCCTAGGTGGCGCTGCTGCTGTTAGTTCCCTGTGTTTGGAACTATTGAGTGTCTCCATCCTCCCCCACTCTCTATGACTCTGGAAGGGGGTCATGAAAGGGAGATAATAATTAGGCCATACCCACATTTGAGTTTTGTTTGGAGGCATCCCAAGATGGCGGACCTATGGAGAGAGAGAGGAGAAGCGCAAGAAAAGTCACCAGACTTAGAATTAGGTTAAAGGCCTAGTTTAAGGGGGAAATTACATTATAAGGAAGGACCTTTAAAGACTGTTCTGTTAATATTGGATCACTCTTACTTTGGATTTATGTTTGGACCTTTCCTTTAATGGCGTACTTTGAGTTTCCAAATGTGGATTAAAAGACTCTAAAGCTAAACATTTTTAAAAGAATAAACCCACAGAAGACAGCAGGGCCAGACGACATTCAAGGCCGTGTCATCAGAGAGTGTGCCGACCAGCTAGCGGATTCACCTCTATGTTCAACCTCTCCCTGTACCAGTCTGCAGTCCCCACCTGCTTCAAACAGACCACCATTGTCCCCGTTCCGAAGAAACCTTCCATCACCTGCCTGAATGACTACCGCCCTGTAGCACTGACCTCCATCATCATGAAGTGCTTCGAGCCGCTAGTCAGAACCCACATCTGCTCCACCCTTCCTGACACCTTGGACCCCCTTACATTTGCATACTGTCCAAACAGATCTACGGACCATGCCATCACCCTGACAGTACTCACCGCCCTCTCCCACCTGGATAAGGGTAACACATGAGGATGCTACTCGTTGACTACAGCTCAGCAGTTCAACACTATTGTGCCCATCAAGCTCATTCTCAATCTCAGGAGCCTTGGGTTAAATCCTCCACACACAGCTTCGATGCCTTAGGAAAGCACAGAAATCATTGAGGACTACAGCCACCCAGGTCATGGACTGTTCACGCTGCTGCCGTCTGGTAGATGTTACCGGAGCATCCAGGCACGGACTACCAGACTCAATAACAGTTTTTTTTTCCCACAGGCCATCTGCCTTGTCAACCAGCAACACCAATCTCATTGATCATATTGATCACTTTAAATGTACATTCATAATATTTAGATGATTCAACTACTGTGGATACATATGCCATATTCCCTATGCTATAACTCTGGATACATATGCTTCTGATTCTCTTATCTTTTGTATATTTCCGCTATGACTGCCATATGCCATATTTCTGCTACTACTGCCGTCACTTGTGTATCTGCCCTTACTTTCTTGTACTTAATTGTACATTTATAATACTCAATATTCAATCAATACTTCTGGAGTCAACATAACATTACATTTTATATTTTGATCGTTATTATGTATATTGGTTTATTGTATTATTGTATTATGTATATTGTGCCGCTAATTGTATATATACATATGTATATACTGTATATACAATATTGTACATAACATATACTATAAAACACTTTGACTTTGACTGCATATTCTTAAAAATCAAACTTGCCATTGTAAATGTACATTTAACCAGAAGTAACGAGGTGAAATGAAGTGAGGAGACAGACGATATCAGGTCAGATGTCGCCATTGAGTTTGCACAATAAAGGAATAATAGAAAATAATCCACCCTGAGAGATACCGGCTGTGTATTCAGTTTGGACTCATATCTGGGCCAGCTGGAACGGCCAACTGTTGTTCTGCCACTGATCCAAAGAGGTGTGATTCAATCAATCCAGGCTTCTACTTAACAGTATTGGCCCAGTCAGGGTGACAAAATAGGGCTGTCTTCTTGTGTGTGTTAACGTACAATAGTTTGTGTGTGTGTGTGTGTGTGTGTGTGTGTGTTTGTATGTGTGTGTGTTGATGTAGGCTACTGTGCCAGACCTGTACTACTCCCCCAAACGATCAATTCTATCCACAGTCAATACGTGTCAGCCAGAGATCCTGTTGACACGTTTAATTCCCTTGACTCTCAATATAACTGACTGGATGTCCACGCATCTTCTCTCTCTCTCTCTCTCTCTCTCTCTCTCTCTCTCTCTCTCTCTCTCTCTCTCTCTCTCTCTCTCTCTCTCTCTCTCTCTGCCTGTCCCACCAATTCATTTATTTTTTGTCACCCCACTGTGTGTGTGTGTGTGTGTGTGTGTGTGTGTGTGTGTGTGTGTGTGTGTGTGTGTGTGTGTGTGTGGTGTTGTGTGTGTGTGTGTGTGTGTGTGTGTGTGTGTGGGTGTGTGTGTGTGTATGTGGTTGTGAGATATAGAGGCAGAGGTTTCCTGTAAATTTACAACATTTTCTGATTGGTGAATCTCCACATGGAAATCACCAGATGCTTGGAAACCTCATCGGTTTAGTTGTGTTTGTATAATTGCGGCCATAATTTACAGCAACAACTGCTAGGTAAATAAAACACAGCAGCCCAAACAAACAATTGACAGAGGTCCAAAAATAGGACTCTGAATAAAAAGGTGCTGCTCTTTTGTTCTTGTTATTTTATGTAGATTTACAGCATAAATGTTTTTGTATTTGTTTATTGTTTTACATAACTACATGGAATATATTTATATATATTTATGTATATATATTTTTTTTTTATCAAGGAGAGCTGTGTGCTTGCAATTGTCGTTGTCATCACCTATGACAGAATACATGCTATATTTAAAAATCATTTTGACCAAACTCTCAATGTCATTACAAAGTGCCTGAGAAAGTACTGCAGTCAATTAAGGGAGAATAGGATGAATTATGTGATATTATTACCTTCAGCTCTAAGTCTACTAACTGCCCTTACTGTGATCAAGAAACTAAGACACTGTTCTTGGTCACCGGGGAGCTGGACTAACTATAAAACCAAGGCTCAGCGTGTCTTTATGAGATCAAGCAACATGATCTAAACGACAAAAGAACAGACACCTGCCTGTGTGTTATCGGAGGGAAAGATCCCATGTGCCAAATCTAACCATACAGCAATTACATATTGGTAACATTGCAACAGATGGGCTCAAACAAGTTCCTTCTGCCTGTGTGTACTTTTATGAGAATGATTATCCTACAGCGATGTAGGAATCGTTACGGATGTTCTTGTTTGGACGACTTTACATGTGTTACTCGCATTCACCAGCCAGCTGATTCCATCGGCATGTTTTTTCTGAAACCTAAAAGATGGCGATGGGAATTACAAAATCACTGTGTGTCTGTTGATGCCCAGGGCGTTGTAAACGATAGCTGAACATTAAGAATCTGTAATGATGATTAATTATTCTTATTAATTATTAAAAGAGACATTTTAATCAAACAAATGTGTAGGATGTTGTTGTGTTTGGTCACTCTCACTTAGTTTGAATTGTGTTGTATTTGTATGAATGCCTACTTGTGTTTTCTCCTGTGTATTGCATACAAGTAAAGGTCACAATATATAATCAAAGCTTCGGCTCACAAAATCATTAAAACAAATCTGTTTACAATGTTTGAAAAAAGGGATATGTGCAACGGGAAAATAATATTTGTTATATAATATAAAAATGTTGTGACTGATCTAACTTCTTTGTTTGAATGTTTGTCACACTCTGCCTTGAGTGAGAGTAGGTTACTGTTACTGAAAGGCCAAATAAAATAGAATCCAAAAACGAACAAAAATGATGGCAAGCCAGACAGAACATAAATTGTGCTAATTAATATAATTAGGGCGCTTAAATAGAATTAAATTCTAACCACAGACAAAAATCACAAACTGTACGAAAACAAGCATTTATTTACATTTTGTTTGTCCTTCTTGCGCTACACATAGATGTGTCTCAGTCAAAAGCACAGCTCTGAGTAAAGGGAACATCTAGATAGCTCTATAGCTAAAGTCACATGGGGCTCAGGTTTTTCAACAGGAAAATAAAAGGCCGGCTCAGGCTGCATAAGGGTCCTTCACCAACCCGGTAGTGCCGGTCGTGTTAAGCTGTACAATACCAAAATGTTAAATTAAAACAAAGCAACAAACAAAACATTTTAAAAAGAATAAACTCTCTCAAATGAATGACTTGTGTTTATTTTACAGTATGTAAATGTGATCTGCGTTTTACCCCAAACCTAAGTGTGTTGACCCATTGGTTGGCTGGCACAATTGTGCTTTTGTGAGCGACTGTTGATGCATACGTGTGGATGAGTATGCGTGTTCAGACAGTGGTAGGGTGGTCTGCCATGCTACCTTCCCCCCGATATGGCCCTGCAGGTTAGCCTTGTGTTGAATCTTGAAGGGGTATGGAGAAAGTGACAGGTACCACTGCATCGCTCTGCATCGATGGCATTGTGGATCCAGGTGAGGACCTGTTGGTCAGTCTCCAAGGTGAACTCCCTTCTAAAGATGTCATAGCGAAGACTCTCCAGCACCCATTTGATGGCTAGACATGGTAGACGGTATGGTACAGTATCTTGTCTTTCAAACTGTGGCTTCCTTCTGTGAAAATCAGAACTCAACAGCACAATGAGGACCACATGGCCTTTTTGAGGGCAATAAAGGACCAGCCAGCTATACCACCTGCCTAACTCAGGAAGGAAAGAGTACCCTGACCCCCATTTCAGTTTCCTCATACAGTTTCGCCAGAATTGGATCAGATATTTGTGGATGATGTCATTTGGCGGTTCTCAATTTAACTGCTGGGTTTCAGGGTCTGGCAGCATCAGTTCTTACTTAAGTTCCTAAGTTTTTTGTTTCCCCAAACGACACTGGATTTTTTGGGCCTCTGGAGCCACCGTCACACAGACCAGCTAATGCATGCATGTATGGATGAGGGTTCAGACCCGACCACAATGTTTTTCTGTAGAAATGTAGTTTTGTATGCTGGGGAATCAATTTCTCTTACCACTAAAAATGGCTTTATTTGGAATCTAAAAATCACTATTTCCACAGTACTTCCCAGAGTGCTTGTTCGAGTTTTTAGCAATGGATTTTTTTTGATAATTAAAGTTTGTGTTCTTTCCCAACAAACCACTGATTTCCACATTATTATGTGAGATTGAAAATCACGGGTGCTACCGATCAGAGGAGTTGTTCATTTGACAGAACAAGGGTGCCATAGGGGACTCTTATTCTCACAAAAGGAGTATGATTTTACAACACCCAATCCAGACAGATGTATCCACTCACAAAATGTTATATATTTACACTCGCGACAAATGTTTGACACTGACAAATGTGATGAGATTACGTGCTTTGTTTTCCTGGTAATTAAATTGTGTATCAGCAGCCACGAGTGCGGACCCCTCGCCAAGACAGCAATACAACTGACTGGCGACACATTCAAACATGAAACACCTCCCTCAAGCTAAACACATGTCTCTCTCTCTCTCGCTCTCTCTCTCTCTCTCACACACACACACACAAACATACACACAACGCAACACACATCTATCCTTGAAGCACCCAGCACATTTCCTTCAACCTGACAACACACAAGCTCACTGTATATTTTATCTTTTATTTGCATGTATATTCAGACACACACTGATACACACACACACACACACACACACACACACACACACACACACACACACTCTCACACACAAACACACACACACAAAGATACACACACAAACACACACACACACACACACTTGTCCCTCTGCCTAATGCTCCAGTGCTCCTACTCAATCCAGTTGAATCCACTGTCCACTCTCATCAGAGAGGAGGAGGAGAGAGAGAGGGGAGGAGAGGAGAGAGCGAGAGAGGGGAAGAGAGGAGAGAGAGAGAGGTGAGGAAAGGAGAGAGAGAGAGAGAGGAGATGGGAGGTAAGAGAGACAGAGAGGAGGAGCACGAATAAGCTGAAACCTGGGAGAACATTCCAGAATCAAGCGTAAATTGAGGGGACAGATGGAAAACGCGGGGGGAACCTGGAAATTCAATAGAATATACGGCGATGCGTTCATGCTGCTGAGGTTAATCACCTCTATCACCATATCTCAGGCCCAGGAGGAGCCTCTGGCACAAGAGTGCCGAATGTGTGTGACGTACATATGCACCGGAATAGATATGACACACACATACACACACACACGCACACACACGCACACACACACACGAGCCACAACCAGTACAGTGCTTAGGGGCTCTTACCCAGAATAAATCTATGATTGGCAAACAGTTTTGACCTTTAGAGCCTCAATGGGTTAAACTATCGACATACCCCTGACAACCTTCCGCAGCTCAGACTTATAAATATATATATATCATGTCATATATAACACACGAGCATTAACATCTGACGACCTGAGAAGGTGCTTTAGATAAGAGGGTGTATGAAGAGAGAGGGAGAGCAGGAAATTGCAGAAGACAGCAAGATTTAACTACCACAAAAAAAAACCTCTCTTTCCTCTCTGCTCCCTCCCTACGTTGTTCCCCTATTGAGATGTGATTGACAGGCAAGATGGATTCCCCATCGGGGAAGAGATGCCCGGATTGGTCAGAAATTCAGCCTGGGGTGGTCTAAGATGTAACAGGTGTTAACTAGAAACATATTCTTACAGAGCATTTCACTCAATAATAGGATGACGGATGGCAATGCCATTTCAAATGACACTGAATGAATAGCGAATAATTAATTAACTTACAAGGTTGTGCCATCACATAGAATTGAGTCATAGCTGAATAAAGAGTTATGTATGGGGTATTATAGGGTCCTTGTGAGATCCTGGTCTCCATAGTGGTCTACAAACAACTGAGACGGTGGTGGTTGTTCCACATCAAGAAGCCACAGGGATGGTGTCAGTGGTTGAAAATGGAAGGAGAGGAGAAGACGTACTTAGAAAACAGATAGGAGGATTAGACATGTATATTTTGGGGACTATTTGTGCATAGGTTGGGCAAATTAAATCAATGCATAACCTTTGTGAATGTTGTTGACGTGTGTGTGTGTGTGTGTGTGTGTGTGTGTGTGTGTGTGTGTGTGTGTGTGTGTGTGTGTGTGTGTGTGTGTGTGTGTGTGTGCTTGGGATGCTGGATATGCGTTTTCCTGGTTCACTTTTTACCTGACAGATCGCACCTATCAGGTCCACGGAATGGCCCCCTGTCCAGACCCTGCACCCATGACACCGGAGTCCCCCAAGGCGCAGTACTAGGACCCCTTCTGTTCTACACGAGATCTCTGGGCTCTGTAATTACATCCCACGGCTTCTCCTATCACTGCTACTCAGACGACACCCAACTGTTCCTTTCCTTCCCCCCCCCAACAACCAAATCTCCTCTGTGGTCCGATCTTGTAGAATTGGTCTCTACAACATCCACAGGATTCAGCCCTTCCTCACACGTGAAGCAGCACAGATCTTGGCCCAAGAGCTCGTCATCCATCGACTCGACTACTGTAACTCTCTCCTGGCTGGACTCCCCACCTCCGCAATCAAACACTTACAACGCATCCAGAACGCAGAAAGAGTACCCTGACCCCCATTTCAGTTTCCTCATACAGTTTCGCCAGAATTGGATCAGATATTTGTGGATGATGTCATTTGGCGGTTCTCAATTTAACTGCTGGGTTTCAGGGTCTGGCAGCATCAGTTCTTACTTAAGTTCTAAGTTTTTGTTTCCCCAAACGACACTGGATTTTTTGGGCCTCTGGAGCCACCGTCACACAGACCAGCTAATGCATGCATGTATGGATGAGGGTTCAGACCCGACCACAATGTTTTCTGTAGAAATGTAGTTTTGTATTGCTGGGGAATTCAAATTTCCTCTTACGCAACTAAAAATGGCTTTATTTGGAATCTAAAAATCACTATTTTCACAGTACTTTCCCAGAGTGCTTGTTCGAGTTTTTAGGCAATGGATTTTTTTGATAACTTAAAAGTTTTGCATGTTTTTCCCAACAAAACCACTGGATTTTCCACATATTATGTGAGATTGGAAAAATTCACGGGTGCTACCGATCAGGAGGGGAGTTGTTCATTTGACAGGAACCAAGGGTGCCCATAGGGGACTCTATTCTCACAAAAGGAAGTATGATTTTTACAACAACCCCAATCCAGACAGGATGTATCCACTCCCACCAAATGTATATATCTACACTCGCCGGGAACAAATGTTGACACTGACAAATGCTGCATAGAGATTACGTGCTTTGTTTTCGCTGGGTAAGTTAAATTTGGTGTATCAGCAGCCACGAGTGCGGACCCCTCGCCAAGACAGCAATACAACTGACTGGCGACACATTCAAACATGAAACACCTCCCTCAAGCTAAACACATGTCTCTCTCTCTCTCGCTCTCTCTCTCTCTCACACACCACCACAACAACACAAACCATTACACCAACAACACAACAACCACATCTATCCTTTGAAGCACCCAGCAACTCATTTTCCTTCAAACCTGACACACACAAGCTCACTGTATATTTTTATCTTTTATTTGCATGATTATAGTTCAGGACCAACACCCACTGAACACACACCAGACACCACCACACACACACAACACCACAACCACACACACACACACACCACACACACAGAAGAATGAAGGGGAGCGCAGCTCAATTATGTAACTGATGGGGGGGGGGGGGGGGGGGGCACTTGTGTGTGTGTGTTGACAAGTGGGTCAACACACACACACAAGTGCCCCCCCCACACACACACACACACACACTCTCACACACAAACACACACACACAAAGATACACACACAAACACACATACACACACACTTGTCCCTCTGCCTAATGCTCCAGTGCTCCTACTCAATCCAGTTGAATCCCACTGTCCACTCTCATCAGGAGAGGAGGAGGAGAGAGAGCGGGGAGGAGAGGAGAGAGCGAGAGAGGGGAAGAGAGGAGAGAGAGAGAGGTGAGGAAAGGAGAGAGAGAGAGAGAGGAGATGGGAGGTAAGAGAGACAGAGAGGAGGAGCACGAATAAGCTGAAACCTGGGAGAACATTCCAGAATCAAGCGTAAAATTGAGGGGACAGATGGAAAACCGGGGGGAACCTGGAAATTCAATAGAATATACGGCGATGCGTTCATGCTGCTGAGGTTAATCACCTCTATCACCATATCTCAGGCCCAGGAGGAGCCTCTGGCACAAGAGTGCCGAATGTGTGTGACGTACATATGCACCGGAATAGATATGACACCACACATACACACACACACGCACACACACGCACACACACACACGAGCCACAACCAGTACAGTGCTTAGGGCTCTTACCCAGAATAAATCTATGATTGGCAAACAGTTTTGACCTTTAGAGCCTCAATGGGTTAAACTATCGACATACCCCTGACAACCTTCCGCAGCTCAGACTTATAAATATATATATATCATGTCATATATAACACACGAGCATTAACATCTGACGACCTGAGAAGGTGCTTTAGATAAGAGGGTGTATGAAGAGAGAGGGAGAGCAGGAAATTGCAGAAGACAGCAAGATTTAACTACCACAAAAAAAACCCTCTCTTTCCTCTCTGCTCCCTCCCTACGTTGTTTCCCCTATTGAGATGTGATTGACAGGCAAGAATGGATTCCCCATCGGGGAAGAGATGCCGGATTGGTCAGAAATTCAGCCTGGGGTGGTCTAAGATGTAACAGGTGTTAACTAGAAACATATTCTTACAGAGCATTTCACTCAATAATAGGATGACGGATGGCAAATGCCATTTCAAATGACACTGAATGAATAGCGAATAATTAATTAACTTACAAGGTTGTGCCATCACATAGAATTGAGTCATAGCTGAATAAAGAGTTATGTATGGGGTATTATAGGGTCCTTGTGAGATCCTGGTCTCCATAGTGGTCTACAAACAACTGAGACGGTGGTGGTTGTTCCACATCAAGAAGCCACAGGGATGGTGTCAGTGGTTGAAAATGGAAAGGAGAGGAGAAGACGTACTTAGAAAACAGATAGGAGGATTAGACATGTATATTTTGGGGACTATTTGTGCATAGGTTGGGCAAATTAAATCAATGCATAACCTTTGTGAATGTTGTTGACGTGTGTGTGTGTGTGGTGTGTGTGTGTGTGTGTGTGTGTGTGTGTGTGTGTGTGTGTGTGTGAAAAGAATCACTTGCTACTTGCCTAGAGGCAAAACAGCTATTGGCTGGTGTCGTCTACAGGGTCTCTGTAATCTTGTTTTTATTTCTTGGCCTGTGGCACTTCTACCTGTGTGTGTGTGTGTGTGTGTGTGTGTGTGTGTGTGTGTGTGCGTGTGTGTGTGTGTGTGTGTGTGTGTGTGTGTGGTGTGTGCTTGGGATGCTGGATATGCGTTATCCTGGTTCACTTTTTACCTGACAGATCGCACCTATCAGGTCGCACGGAATGGCCCCCTGTCCAGACCCTGCACCCATGACACCGGAGTCCCCCAAGGCGCAGTACTAGGACCCCTTCTGTTCTACACGAGATCTCTGGGCTCTGTAATTACATCCCACGGCTTCTCCTATCACTGCTACTCAGACGACACCCAACTGTTCCTTTCCTTCCCCCCCCCAACAACCAAATCTCCTCTGTGGTCCGATCTTGTAGAATTGGTCTCTACAACATCCACAGGATTCAGCCCTTCCTCACACGTGAAGCAGCACAGATCTTGGCCCAAGAGCTCGTCATCCATCGACTCGACTACTGTAACTCTCTCCTGGCTGGACTCCCCACCTCCGCAATCAAACACTTACAACGCATCCAGAACGCAGCAGCGCGCCTGGTGTTCAACTTACCAAAATTTTCCCATGTAACCTCCCTCTTCCGTGACCTCCACTGGCTCCAGGTAATCGCTCACATTAGATTCAAGACACTGGTACTGGCCTACAAGGCTGTAAGCGGAACTGCCCCTATCTACCTCCAAACATTTGTCAAACCCCACGGCTCAGCTTGAGCGCTCCACTCAACCACTTCGGCTAGACGACTGGTACCTCCTTCACTAAGAACTGGCAAACATTGTTCTGTCCCAACAAGTCCCAACTTCTCTGCAGCGCTGGAATGTGCTCCCGGCTGACGTCAGGACGGCAGAGTCGCTCACCAGCCTCCACAAGAGACTCAAGACCCACCGGTTTAGAGTTCACCTGGACTCTGCATAACCCCCGCCCCCCCCGCCTTCCCTCTTCGAACCCTAGCACTAATTTCGTGTTTGTATGTGGTAATGCACTCAGAATTGCACGTCTGCTCTTATCCCACCTAGCAATTATGAAACTTGTTCTATTAGCCTTGCAACTATGAATGCTTGAAACCTGCTCTATTCTTATCTTTATGTACCACAGTGATATATTGCTGTCTCCTTCAACGAATGTACTCTTTGTAAGTCGCTTTGGATAAAAGCATCTGTCAAATGCCCTAAATGTAAATGTAAATGTATGTGTGTGTGTGTATGCAGTAAACAAAGGAACAAACAGCAAATTTTGATAAATAATGATAGAGGTATCAAGTATATCAGGTTTGCTAACATACTGCATGAAAATTGTAAATTCAACAGTTGAGCTGACTTTCAGTGGAAAGGTAAATTAGGACATGTATTGCAATTAAAACTTGTAGTCACTGTCTACAACACTAGAGATTCATTATGGGTCATTTGTTTTAGTTTTGAATGGTTGAATGGAGTTTATGTGAGTGACTTGGCATACATTTGTAATTATGCAGTGTGTTTTGTGTGTGTGTGTGTGTGTGTGTGTGCTGTGTAGGGTTGTGCACCATGTATATGGTTTTGAGACCAGTTCCCTGAAGAATGGGCAGCAGGAGCTCAGGAGGTGGAGCGGTTCTCTGGCAACCTGAAGGTTGCTGGTTCGATCCTCGGCTCCATCCTGCTAAGTGTCGAGGTGTCCCTGAGCAAGACACCTAACCCCAACCACTTCCAACAAGCTGGCTGATGCCTTTCATGGTTGACACCGCTGTCCGTGTGTGAATGTGAGGCAATGTAAAGCACTTGGGATATATAAATACAATTTATAAACAACAAAACTTCTTGATTACAGATGCCATATTACTTTTGTTTAATTTCCCTGCTAATTATTCCTCAAGAATGCTTGCACAAAAAAAGCAATTCCCAACAAAATAAAATGGCAGTGCATAAAAGGTATTAATTATTGGTGTTTTGGAGATTAATTGAAGTCTGCGGGGGTGATTTCCATCTCGGGGTTGGGCGGTACAGAGGGTGGTTCCACCCAGCGAGGAGCGTCTCAAATCAAAACCCCCGGCAGGAGGTTGGCTGGTGGCTCGCTATGACTTTGATCACTTCCGCATCACTTCATCTTCTCCAGCCGAAGCCATAGGTATAAATTACACTGATAGAACCACCAGGGGAATAAACCCACCATGCTGAATAGTAGCAGCTGAATTCATTTAAATATACATAAGCCGAAACATTAACATGAATCATTTCCATAAAGGCTTCTGCCCACACACCCTACATCTGTAGCCGACGACTCAATTGCACCCTCCCACCTAAAAAAAAGAAATTGGTAAAGTGAAAATGTTTTTCTTGAACATTACACACATCAAACATGTGTCTTATGCCTGAGAAGTCCATAAATGCATTACTTGAATAGGTGCTAAAAACAATAACAAAACGACCATCATATACATTTAATTTAATAATTTCTAAAAGGGCAAAAAAAGTTTTCAGCTTGCGACGTGGTTCCATTATATGGCGACTTGTCTCGTCTGTCAAATGTTGACAGACGAGACAAGTCTGTCAACAAGTCTTTATTGATGCCCAAACTTCATAATAGTAATTTTCCATGTAGAAATTATAATATTTTCCCAATGTCAGAATTAAGGGTGTGCTTGATTTCGTATCCAAATCCGCCGTAATTGGTGCATTCGGTTAATATATTGTCTTACGGTCTAACTGTAAATGTGTATGTAGCAGTGTCTCTTGCTACTTAGTTCTGGGCTCTTGATGGGAATGGAGACACGGTAGACGTGGTCATATGAATTCTTGTGGCAGTCGGCGTCCTAGGGATTGTGCGTCGGACTCGAGTCGAGTCGGGTCCCCTTGTGTCAACCCGCTGCCGCTAAACCATGCCCCCTCATGTACCACAGTGTACTAAAACAAATCTGCCTTACTAAATAAAAATAAACCGAAACAAATTCATAAAATGCATCAATTTCTTTGCCCACATTGTGAATTTGTATTTTGACAAACTTGGGCTACATAACAAAATACACAACTGATACTTTCAATTGAATGTAAACTTAATTGTCACGGTCTCGACCACGTCTCCGGGCTCCCGTGGTTGGTGGGCGTGGCTCCGGGCTCCGGTGCCGCCCCAGCGTCATTAGCGGCACCTGCGCTGCGCTCGCGCCTGCCATCAATCTACAATTAGTCTCTATATAAAAACCCCGGCTTTCCACCCACTCGGCGTCGGAGCATTGTCGTCAATTCTCCCTGTCGTAAGACTACCTGTATCTGTATCCCGCATGGATCGCGATCGCCTCCAGCCAGCCGATCACCTCCCTGCCTACCTGCCTACCGGCTCCTGCATCTGCCTACCTGCATGCCGGTTCCTGCATCTGCCTGCCGCGCTCACCACCCGTCCCGCTGGCTTCACTCCCGTTTCCTCAAGTGTGTATTTGTAAATAAACACTCCATATTGCATAACTCTGAGTCTGGGTCTTGCGTTTGGGTCCGCCACCGCACACACCCTAACAGAATGCTCAGACTCAGACTTGGAGTTCCGACCAGACATGGACTCAGCCGACTCAGACACGGAGTACATCAGCCTATGGGAGTACCTCGGCATGCGGTGCGAGCCGCTGCCGAGGTATAAGGCTCGCAGGCATCGAGGCAGGCAACCCCTGGTTCCCGGGTCTTGCGTTTGGGTCCGCCACCGCACACACCCTAACATTAATGGTGATTTTGACTTTCTATAGATGTTAAAAAAGATGGATGACATAAGCATTGTGGGTGGTAATGTTGCATTCTGGGGGAATTATCCATCAGCATTACCATATTTTGGATAGTATAGTATTATACTCCACATACTCCACCATACATGCACACGTGCACGTGACTGCATGTGGTGCATGCATGCGTGTGTGTGTGTGTGTGTGTGTGTGTGTGTGTGCGTGCGGTGCTTCAGGTGATGAGGATTAGAGGGGCAGGATAATTGAAAAGGAGCCTTAAGGTGGCTTCTCATTATGGAAGAGCCAATTCCAATCTGCTGCAATTAAAGCCCAACAATGCAATAACTGTCTCCTCATTACCAAGAATCATAAAACTCGCATCAAAGTGTCACTCTCTTAAATGCCAACAGCGGGCATCAACAACCCACCCACCCGTACAACCATACCCCCCCACCCCCACACACACACACACATAAACAGACATCCTTTATTGTGGCTGTCCCCTTTCATTTCTTCTTTAAATGTAATGGCTCAGGAGTCATTTAAAGTCATCAGTGTCACACTGCAGTGTGCAGCATCAGTAAGCAAATAAAGAGTGAATATCCCAATGAAGTAGCCAGAGAACAAACAGTCTTTAATCCTCCTTATGACCCAGACACCAGGGCCCTATTTCTAGAAGCTGGTTTTCTGGGTTAACCCGATACGTTAAGTCAGAATAGGGGGATGCCGGAATTTAGTGTTTCAGATGCCAAGCTTAGACTGATCTTGGTTCAGTTACTGTGGCAACTCATGCCGTAAGCCTAACCTGGAGCCAACGAGCTATATGGCAGGTTAGCTCTGAGATAACTCTGCCCACAGCTGCATGTCCACATTCTTTCTGTCGTCTCATTGGTTTAGATAGCCCACTCTCTTAGTTTCACACACTTAAACGCCCCCCCACATACACACGCCTACATATATATAATGTATTATATAAGTTATTTATTATATTTACAGGTATCAGGGGTGTAAAGTACTTGAGTAATAGTACTTCGTTACAATACTTAAGTACTGTTTTTGGGGATTTGTACTTTACTCGAGTATTATTAGATTTGTATACTTGTACTTTTACTCAATTACATTTCAGAGAAAAAAAACATACTTTTTACTCCTTACATTTAAAATGCAGACCTACAAAGTACAAAGTACAAATCTCGCAGGTCCAACAATTTTAATTTGTATATTTGTTTCTCTGGCCGAACTAACGTTAACGTTATTAATCCTGCAGCCGCACTTTATTTAAAAACAGCCAATCAAATCCCCATCAATGGAAGATTAACCCGCCCATACCCATGCTGATTGGTCCTTTGATTAAACACCTGCTATCAGAAGAATAGACAGTCAGGGTGACAAGCTACAGAAGATGACAACAAACGATAGTACGAGTGATGAAGAGGACGAAACGGTCGGCGTGGACGGACAAGACGAGCACCCATGGCCTCGCAATAAAAAAAAGTTTTTACTTTTACTTTTTAGTACTTAAGTACATTTAAAAGTAGAAACCTTTTGACTTTTACTCAAGTGTGTTTTTAGCCAGATACTCTGACTTTTACTTGAGTAAGATTTTGAGACGGTACCCATACTTTCACTTAAGTATAATTTCTGGGTACTTTTTACACCCCTGACAGGTATATATATATATATTCTTGCTGAGTTGCGGGGTCTATGGGACTAACGATATTGGTGTTTCAACATGGTGTCTACGTGCTCCATGGCCCCAGAGATTCATCAAGATTAAGATTAATAAAAATAAACTTTATTAACACTGTTTTGGATTGCGAATTATTCAATTGCTGCATGTTCAAAGTATGTTGAAACTACAGTAGGCTGTATAGTAAACTCCTGCTTCAGCTGAATATACTTTTATAATACATGCTTTGTTATTTATAATCACCAATTAAATCATACTGTGTGGCGAACGCTAGATGGCTGTAACTAGTCCCTCGGAGCCTTTCCATGGTGGCATAAACTTCATCCAATTAAAGCACTGAAATAGGAACGACTCCTTGGGCATTCCCTGATCGAGCCTTTTTCTCTTGCAAACATCACCTTGAAAAAGGAATCTGAAGCAAATCTGCAACAACAGTTGCAGCAAGGCTAAAGAGCTAACTTTAATGCTTACGAAAAAAATAACTACTTGATTGGTTGATCTTAGATGACATCACCTGGGGCCAGCTAGCAGGACCTGGGGGCGTAACCATCCCCACAAATCAAATTTTGATTGGTACATTTTGTTGTCACTCTATATACACACCTAATTCAGTTTCTATTAGCAGAGCCTGCAACACAGCACTCAGCAGGCCCTGGGGGCGGAGCTACAGTAGCTGGAAACTGTGACAGCCACAGGCTGCAGTTCCAGCTCCAGATAGTGTGTTGATGGTTATGATGTACATAGAAATCTACCTAAAAATATTTTTTAAACAAATATTTTTGTACTTACTATTTTAACTTATTATTTAGCTATGACAAATAATAATTGTACATTTATTAAATTATAAACAAAATAATAATTATATTTTATTAACAAAGAATTGTATCTCTTCTTTGCAGGCCTCCAGGGCCTGCAGAAGGCCCTGACGGACCTCCTCTGTTATACTGTATATATATACATATATATATATACGGGCGTTGATTTTGATGTCTCAAAATGAAAATGTTGAGCTTGCACTATTTACTGCGCAAGCAAAAAAGTTATGGTTTGGGAAATGGTTGGGGAATTTTGTGTAGTATATTGTAGGACCTCAGTGATCAAAGGTGGTGGTTGGGACCATATGCTTCCTTATTCTAAGGGTACGGAGGCCGCGCAAATCTGATCTCCACTGAAGATCAGAAAAACCCAATCACACTTCGCCCCCCACAGGAGCCTGTTGTCCACTAAAATAAAAAGACACTCCATCAAGGCTGCTCCCCACAGGGGGCAAAGAAACGCAGAGATGTCTGTGCCCCAGGTGGAGATGAAAGACACTCGGCTGAGCCTGCCCCACAGGTAGCCAGGAATACTGGCCCACTGAGAATAAAGTTTCCAAACTCACCCCTCCCTTCAGGAGAAAAGGGGCGTGACTCAGAAGTCTGTCCATCGACGTCACGTCAGCTCATTGGTCGAATGGATTAGGTCGCATCTGCGCTCACCGAGCCTCTATAAAATCGACAGAGAGGGTTCGGTCTCTCTTTCGGAAAACCCAGTCGAGAGGGTCCTCCCTCTCTCTGAGTACTCTCTGAGGGCTCTCTTAGCTCTTGGTCCGTCAGACTTGGTCCTGCGTCCACGATGCTGAGCAATCGCCTCCGCGCTGTGCTCCTAATATGCTTTTTGTAGTGGTAACTCTCGGTTATTAGACTAGATAAGCTAACTATGAGGACGAAGTACCTCGCTTTCTTTTAGACACTACGAGCCACGACGTAGTATAAATATTTATTAGCAAAGCGTCAGTCTAGAACTATCACGAGAACATCGGTCGACTCCCTGCGAACCACACAGCTTTGTTGTTGAATAAGCCAGTTTATCAGAGTAGTTGAAAGTGCAGTATGTATAGTACGAATAAAAACAGAACAGACGGCACATAGCTACCATGCTAGCACTCCCTGAGTGTGTGTACTGCACCACAGGTGTGCAGCCCCACCCAGCCCCAGACTAATCAGCCAGGGCCAGGTGAGGCTGCTTAAACCAGCCACGACACACACACTCCACATACTGTTAGGTTCAACCTAGCATTATTGTGCTGTGTGACCAATGTCCACGCTCCTGATGTTCTTCTGTGTGTTTGACAAAGTTGTATAACCACCTACTGGCCTGGCATGCTTTCTGTGAGTGTTTTAAAGAGCCCCTATTTTAGTGTGATTACAAACCGTTTCAAAATTGTCATGTGACTACCCTCTTGTGAGCACTAGATCACAAGTGGGAGGGTCCACCGAGATGTATGATGACTAGATCAGTCTAGCCCACCCAGTGAACTATACAAACTGGTCGGTGTATCTATCCATCATCCATCTGGGTGGACATACATCTGGCTCCCGCTTGTGAGGTCACTAGAAGGTAGTCACATGATAATTTTGAAACTGCTTGTAATGGCTAATCACACTAATCACACAAAATAGTGGCCCTTTAAAATATTTGTACATTAGGGAGATATTTTCTAAAACACTTGACATGGACATGATTTATTTATATTTTTAACACACAGGGACAAAATATGTTTTCAGAAATACCCATGAACATGTGGACAGGGCTGAAGACTGCTCTTGTTGAGAAGTGATGGGCTGATGAGACGAGGCAGCAGATGGGTGAGAGAGAGAGAGGACAGAGTGCGGGACAGAGCACAATACAATTTGATTATTGGGTAATCTGATAACAAGACAAGCACATGACAAGAACACACACACACACACACACACACACACACACACACACACACACACACACACATACACACACACACACACACACACACACACACACACACACACACACACACACACACTTACATACTTAATGGTAATCCCTAGGTCTTTTTCTGTCCCTACTGCTCACCCTCCATCCTTCGCTCTGTCTGTTTAAAAAAAAGCACATCTTACAGAGGCATCTACAGACATAACGAATCATACACACATACACCCTCACAGGCAAACACGATATTGTGCATTGATTGTATGCAGGGTACCACACACACACACACACACCACACACACACACACACACACACACACACACAACACACAACACACACAGAAATGCATAAAACAGAGAGTCACACACATACACACACACACACACACATACACACATGAACAGAGACATAAAAACACACATGCAAACACACACACACACACACACAGGCACACACAGACACACACACACACACACACACACACACACACACACACACACACACACACACACACACACACACACACGCACACACATATACACACACAGGGACACACAAACACACACACACAAAAACCACATGCACACATTGTCTCATGGCTAAAGCTCACTCATACTCCTACTGACTGTAAACGCTCGCTGTCTGTCTAATCTGCTCACTTTAAACTATTCCCCATCTGCCCATTGATGTTCTCTCTCTCTCTCTCTCTCTCTCTCTGTGTCTAATCTCCCTTTTTGCTGCCTACACTCAGAATATCACACTTCTCCATCACCCTGTCTTTCTCCTCCCCCCTCCCCCTCCCCCTCCATCCGTCTCTCCTCCTAAACACATAAATACTGGCTTTACCATTACATCCATCTGATAGACCAAGCTGATGCAAGACATTACTGCATAGAACAATACCAGTATGGGTGTGTTGTGTGCGTGTGGTGTGGTGCATGTGTGTGTGTGCCGAGGTTAACGTGCACATTGCACAAGCTGTTAATGGCGTGGGTATCCAGCGTGTGTGAGCCTATCAGGCAGACACCAGCAGATTCCCCCCAGAGTGAGATTGTAATGTGTAAAGTAATGCAACGCTAATGTCCATAAAACTGTGTGTGAATGAGACTATCTTCTGGACCAGATGTAGCCAGGATGATGATTATGATGATGATGATGGTGGTGATGATGACGATAATGATGTTCACAAAGTAGCACATTGTGCATGCTGTGATACTTGTCCAGGTGTCAGTGTGTGTGTGCGTGTGTGTGTGTGCGTGTGCATGTGTGTACTACCTTACCCCTTGAATGCGTTTGCATGTGTTTATCTGATGTATTCATGTCCACTTATAGCGAGTGCAGATGCAAATATACAAGTTGTTTTACTGTAAAGGAAAAACCCGACACGTTACATTCTCTTCTTCTAACAAAGCGGGTGTTGCCCCCAAAAATTTAACACATTCAAGCAGAGCAGAGCTTGGTCCGGGTAATTTGTACAATTTCTATTTCTTATTTGCTGTCGTCTCAGCAGATGAGCTGAAGGGCTATTTTTTTTTTTTTTTTGAGTATGTGCTTTAAATAGCGGTGTGTTTGTTCAACACACTCAGCGTTTTCTTTCACCCTTTTCACGCTCCTATCTGTGGAGTGGCGTCGCGGCTGGCGTCGCTTCAGTATTGTTTGCTCATTACGCGGAGCGCGTCCGCGTCCACGACTGCGGCGGCAGGCGCTCCCGCTGTCGATAGCAAACAATTACACACACACGCACACACACGCACGCACGCACAGACACGCACGCACACACAGACACACACACACACACACAGACACACGCACGCACACACACACACGTACGCACGCACATACACATGCACACACAAACGCACGCGCACACACACGCGCATACATGCACACAGACACACGCGCACGCACACACAGACGCGCACGCACACACAGACACACACGCACGCACACACACACACACACAGACACACGCACACAGACTCACGCACACATGCAAGCATGCACCCACACACACATACACACACATACAAAAAACCCTGGTATGTACGTTACCATGGACACTGTGTTAACCTTGATTCCATGCATGTACATAAAGATATTCATTCTAAAAGATAAATCCTAAAGCCGTCATTGTCATTCCAATCACAGCGGGAATATTCATTATCTGGAGGCTGCTTTTGGGGCGAAAGATTTCTTGATCTTGTTTTGTCCACATGTGGTTTAGTTGGCTTACTCTCACGGTCTCCCCACTATTCACCCCCAAATCAGCTCCTGTACAAAAATGAGAGAGAGAACAGGAGGAGGATGAGGAGGAGGGGCAGGAGGAGGAGGAGGAGGTGCAGAAGGAGGAGGAGGCGCAATAGTAAAAGTATATGAGGGTGAAAGACCTTTGCTGCACCACTTTCTAGCCGGTACACTCCCAGTGGGCTCTTTGGGGTGGGGGGAGTGTGGTAAGGGCCCTCTGAAGGGCCAACACACACACACACACACACACACACACACACACACACACACACACACACACACACACACACACACATACACACACACACACACACACACACATACACATACACGTGTGAAATCAGAATCTCCTGAAGGGTACTTGTTCTCCCTCCTCCTCCCGCTTGAACACACTTGTTTATAGGCTGTTTAGCCCCACTACTGGTACAATACCTACTCTCCTGAGCAAACACACATGCACACATACACACACACACACACACGCATATAATCACAGTCAAATTGTCAGTGAGTGAGAGAGCGAGAGAGAGAGCGAGAGAGAGAGAGAGAGAGAGAGAGGGGAAGAAAAGAGAGAGAGAGGGAGAGAGAAAGAGAGGGGAAGAAAGGAGAGTGAGAGAGAGAGAGGGGAAGAAAAGAGAGTGAGAGAGAGAGAGAGAGAGAGAGAGAGAGTGAGAGAGAGAGAGGGAGGTATTCTAATATGGTACAAATCTGAACTAACCCACTCCATTAAGCTAATCAAAACAGGACCCTTTTACATCTGGCTGGAAATAAATAATGAACTTACCTCAACCGAGAAAAATATCCTCCTGTGTGCCACCTACATCCCCCCAATCGAATCCCCATATTTTAAGGACGACATGTTCTCCACCCTTGAGGAAGAAGCTAACCATTTCCAGGCTCGCGGCCACGTTATCATCTGTGGAGACCTCAATGCCAGAACAGGACGAGAACCCGACACTCTCAGCACACAGTGAGACAAACACCGACCAGGAGGTGGAAGCATCCCCTCCCCAATATGCCCGCACAGACACAACTATGACAAAGCTACAAACAAACATGGGAACAACTCCTGCAACTCTGTCGTTCGCTGGGATTGTACATAATCAACGGGAGGCTTCGAGGAGACTCCTATGGTAAGTACAGCTACAGCTCACCTCTAGGCAACAGTACAGTAGATTACTTTATGACTGTCCTCAGCCTGCCCTCTCTCAGGGCGTTCACAATCAGCCC
The DNA here is from genome assembly GCA_002895965.2 of Coryphaenoides rupestris. Lineage (NCBI taxonomy): Eukaryota > Metazoa > Chordata > Actinopteri > Gadiformes > Macrouridae > Coryphaenoides > Coryphaenoides rupestris. Next base: position 7,470 of record PIJE02000651.1, on the reverse strand, counting down.
GCTAACGCCCCTGTCAGACCACAGCAAAACCACAGTCTACCTGAACAGAGCAACACCCAATCAAGAAGTACTTAAGCCAAACAAACTCCACACTATTAAAAAATGCTACAAATGGAAGGAAAGTAGTGTAGAAACATACCAAAACACTATTAGGCAACAACAAGTCCAATCACTTTTAGACCAGTTCCTGGAAAAAAACTTTCAGTACAATGACGAAGATGTAAACAAAGCCGTAGAAAACCTCAACTATATATTTGAACTTTCAGCATCACTAGCAAATCTAAAACCCACAAATAGGAAGGCTAATATAAATAGCAATGATAAATGGTTCGACAACGAATGTAAAAACCTTCGAAAGAAATTACGGAAGTTATCAAACCAAAAACATAGAGACCCAGAAAACCAGAACACAGGTCTATGCTATAGTGAAACATTAAAACAATATAAAAATACAGTAAGGAAAAAAAGGGATCAACAAAACCAGCTACATGCTATTGAGGAATCCATAAAAACAAACAAGTTCTGGGAAAACTGGAACACTCTAAATAAGCAAAAACATGAGGATCTACCAATCCAAAATGGAGATGTGTGGGTCAACCACTTCTCCAAGCTCTTTGGCCCAATAGAAAATAATACACAGCAAAAACACTTAAGTCACACAAGTTGAGAGTCAATCATAAAAGACCATCAAAACCCACTAGACTCACCAATTACACGAAAGGAACTACAAGACAAAATAAAATCACTGGAAACCAAGAAGGCCTGTGGTGTCGACAGGATCCTAAATGAAATGATAAAATTCACAGACCTCAAATTCCAATTGGCGATATTAAAATTCTTTAATGTTGTCCTTAGCTCGGGGATCTTCCCCAATATTTGGAACCAAGGTCTGATAACACCGCTCCACAGAAGTGGAGACAAATTTGACCCCAACAATTACCACAGGATCTGCGTTAACAGTAACCTTGGGAAAATCCTCTGTATGATCACCAACCACAGACTCCTACATTTCGTCACTGAAAATAATGTCCTAAACAAATCCCAAATTGGTTTTCTACCGAATTATCGCACAACAGACGGTATTTTCACCCTCAGCACCCTAATAGACAACCAAATAAACAAAAACAAAAGTAAATTATTCTCTTGTTTTGTTGACTTCAAAAAAGCTTTTGATTCTATTTGGCACGATGGTCTGCTGTACAAACTATTGGAAAGCGGTGTTGGAGGAAAAACCTATGACATCATAAAGTCAATGTACACCAACAACAAATGCGCTGTTAAGATTGGCAAACAACACACAGACTTCTTTCCCCAAAACCGGGGGGTTAGACAGGGATGCAGCCTGAGCCCAACCCTCTTCAACATATACATCAATGAATTGGCAAAATCTCTAGAACAATCTGAGGCACCTGGCATCTCCCTAGGAGACACACAAGTCAAACACCTCCTGTTCACAGATGATCTGGTGCTGCTGTCTCCAACCAAAGAAGGACTACAACAGCACCTTGATCTACTACACAAATTCTCCCAGACCTGGGCCCTGACAGTAAATCTAACCAAGACAAAAATAATGCTTTTCCAAAAAAGACCCAGCCTCCAGCAACACAAATATAAATTCTTTCTCGATACAACTCCCTTAGAGCATACAAAGAATTATACCTACCTTGGCCTAAACATTAGCAACACAGGTAACTTCAACAAAGCTGTAAACGACCTGAGAGACAAGGCAAGAAGGGCTTTTTATGCCATAAAAAGAAACATCAACTTAGACATCCCAATAAAAATATGGCTCAAAATACTAGACTCAGTTATCGAACCCATTTCCCTTTACGGTTGCGAGATCTGGGGTCCACTTGCAAACCAAGATTTTACTAAATGGGACAAACATCAAATTGAAACGCTGCATGCAGAGTTCTGCAAATCCATTCTCCGCACCCAACGGAAAACACCCAACAATGCATGCAGAGCAGAATTAGGACGATACCCACTAATAATACAAATTCAAAAGAGGGCATTCAAATTTCATAACCACCTAAAAGACAGTGAGCCCGACACGCTCCATAACAAAGCCCTCATCCACAGAGAGACTCTAGAGCGATGCCCCCTCGGCCAGCTGGTTCTGGGACTCTATTCACAAAACCAAGCAGAGCCACCAGACAGAAATCCCATTAGAATAAACCAAATTATAAGAAAACAAAAAGAAAACTACCTCACACACTGGAAAGAATCAACCAAAAAACAGAGTAAATTAGAATGCTATTTGGCCCTAAACAGACAATACACAACGGCAGAATACCTGAGCACTGTGACCGATCCCAAACTCAGGAAATCCTTGACTAGATACAGACTCAGCGAGCACAGCCTCGCCGTGGAGAGAGGCCGCCACCGGCAGACCTGGCTACCAAGAGAAGACAGACTCTGTACCCACTGCACCCAACAGGAGGTGGAAACCGAGCTACACTTCCTAACAACCTGCCACCTATACCAAGACATTAGGGATACATACTTCCCACAGATTTCAAACACCCAAAAGAATTTTGAAAACTTAACAAACAACCAAAAACTTCCATATCTGCTGGGCGAGGTACAGGAATGGGCAAACACAGCAGCAAGATTTGTGAGCTGTTGCGACAGGAAAAGGACATCCAATGGAATACAACCTCCATAAAGATTGTCAATCACCTGTCAATCCCCTTTATTATTATTATCATTATTTTTATTTGTACTATTATTTGTTTTTTTCATTATTATATATATATATAATAATTTAATTAAAAAAGAAAATGTACTGACCTGTATATATTTAGTTCTTTATAAGTATACTTTTTAATTTACCACTTGCATTGGCAATGTAAATGTACGTTTCCCATGCGAATAAAGCTCTTTAAATTGAAATTGAATTGAATTGAATTGAGAGAGAGAGAGAGAGAAAGAGAGAGAGAAAGAGGGGGGATAGAGAGGGGAAGAAGAGAGAGAGAGAGAGCGAGAGAGAGAGAGCGAGAGAGAGAGAGAGGGGATAGAGAGGGGAAGAAAAGAGAGAGAGAGAGAGAGAGAGAGTGGGGGGGGGGGCACGTCTCCTTGTCTTCCTGTCTTAATGAGGCGGTAAGCGGCCACCCGTCTGGGCCTCAGTCAGTGGGCAGTGGGGAGGGGGGGTTTACTGCCCAAATTAAAACCCGATTATGTTTTCATTTCACGCTCCTTTATTGGACGGCGTAATAAAATTTGGTCTCGAGAACGAGTGAGGGAGGGAGAGAGGGAGAGAGGAAAACGAGGAGGAGAGAGGGAGGGAGTCAGAGGAGAATGCACAAGAGGCCCTGTCGCACACCTCGCTCTGACACCTTCACCTTTTGTATTTTGTTTCTCTCTCTCCCTCTCCCTCTTCTCTTTCTCTCTTTCTCTCTCTCTCTCTCTCTCTCTCTCTCTCTCTCTCTCTCTCTCTCTCTCTCTCTCTCTCTCTCTCTCTCTCTCTCAATTCAATTTCAATTCAATTCAATTTAAAGAGCTTTATTGGCATGGGAAATGTACATTTACATTGCCAAAGCCAGTGGTAAATAAAACAAAAACAAAACAAATCAAATGTACAGTTGTCGATTTACAAATGTACAATTGCAGATATTCTAGAACAAAGAAATGTGTACACAAGGCTGCAATATTGCAGTTTTGAGTTTTCTTTGAGTTCTCTCCCTCTTCTCTTTCTCTCTTTCTCTCTCTCTCTCTCTGTCTCTCTCTCTCTCTCTGTCACAGTCTGTCCTGTGAGCAGCCATATTCCTCCCACCAGACATTAAAGTGCTGGCTGCCGGTTCAAACTCTTGTGCGTCCATTGTCAGAATGATGTGCCGGAGTTGGGAATTGATTGATACTTGTGTTGCCGTGTGTCTGCTGGGTGTGTGTGTGCTGGGTGTGTGTCTGCTGGGTGTGTGTGTGCTGGGTGTGTGTCTGCTGGGTGTGTGTGTGCTGGGTGTGTGTGTGCTGGGTGTGTGTGTGCTGGGTGTGTGTCTGCTGGGTGTGTGTGTGCTGGGTGTGTGTCTGCTGGGTGTGTGTGTGCTGGGTGTGTGTCTGCTGGGGGTGTGTCTGCTGGGTGTGTGTCTGGCGGCTGCTGTGATGCCAAATGGCAGCCATGAGCCATTAACCTGTAGTTCATCTAAAGGCCTATAGGAGGCTCATGATGTTTGGATGCAAAATGACCAAGTCACTATAAGGCAATGGGAACATTTGGATTTTGTTCTTGTAATCCAAAGAGAATTAAGTTTTACTTTGTTCAGTTAGGATCTCAGTGGATATTATGACTTCATATTATTTATTTTGAGAGGTTGCATTGTACAGTTTTATTTCATGAATAAGTTATAGACCACTGCATGGTGCTGTCTATGTGCTTATTAATGGGTTAATAACGTGTGTGTGTGTGTCTGTGTGTGTGTGGGGACACTTGGGACACATACACACACAAACCTGCTATAGCTGCCCTCCGGAGGGCTGTCAAGCGCTGCTAATTGATTGGATGAGAGGACGCTACAGGTGCTATTAGTTGACCCCTGCTCATCTCGTTAGCCACACGCTCCCTCCCTCACATGTCACGCATACGCCGCTGACCTATCAGGCCTATCTGACGTTAGCCCGCCGCCGGCTATGACCCTGACAAAACAACACAGCTCCTTTCTTTACATTATGGCATGGGCCTTGCTCTCTCTCTCTCTCCCTCTCTCTCTCTCTCTCTTCTCTCTCTCTCTCTCACTCGCTCGCTCCCAAAATCACATCAAGGTTTATTTATATGAATTTTCTTGGCAGTCCAAAAGGCTTCACATGCCTGCATTTAGTTGGATTACACGACACAACCTTAAGTCCAAGCCCTCAAGTGGGCAAAGAAAGCCGACTATGAAGGACAACAGGCCAGCAGTCCAGCTTGTGCCAAGTGGAGAGAGAGATCACGCCAAATCAAATGGACAATGGCTTTACAATTGGTGAAATAAGGCAAAAAGCCAAAATACAAAGAAATCAACACTGTGTGAAAGTCATAAAACTATTGCAAATTAAAAATGACTTGACTGATGAATCATGGGCTGCGATCAAAACAATGGTGTGTGTATCTCTCTCTTCCTCTCTCTCTCTCTCTCTCTCTCTCTCTCTCTCTCTCTCTCTCTCTCTCTCTCTCTGTCTCTTGGGCTGTATGTGCCATGGAGTGTGTGGAGAGGTGGGTGGTGGCGAGGCGAGGGAGGATGAGAGAGTGCTTTAGCTTCCCCAGCAATGTACAGAGCGCCGTCCCTTCCTCATTGAGATTCTGAGTGCATGGGTGGCTGGCGACCCCCGCCCCCCCAGGCACACACCAACCACACTCACACACACACACACACACACACACACACACACACACACACACACACACACACACACAGTCAGGATGATGTCATTTCTCCGCGGATCTTTTAGTGAGATGCCATCGGCGACACACACGCACACACACACATGAACATATGCACACGCACATACACGCACTCACACATACTGTATATAGACACACACACACACACACACACACAGACACACGTGGACACAGAAACACATACAAGCAAAGCACACACACACACACACGCACGCACACACACACACACACACACACGCACACATATACACACACACACACACACACACTTAACCGCTCTGCGACCTCCTCATGCTGATCTCCACTTGTGGGAGAAGCACGAATGCTGCTACGCAGGGGAGAGAGGGGGAGAGAGAGAGAGCGAGAGGGAGAGAGAGAGAGAGGGAGCGAGGGAGCGAGGATAGAGGGAGAGAGAGAGAGAGATGGGGAGAGAGAGGGAGAGAGGGAGAAAGGGAGAGGAGAGAGAGGGAGTGATGATAGAGGGGGAGAGGAGAGAGGGAGAGAGAGGGAGAGAGGGAGAGAGAGAGAGAGAAAGGGAGAGAGGGAGAGACTCATCGTGGGACCAGAGAGGATCCAGCCTCTCAAGACTACTGGTGGAGGAGGCATCTCTGCTTTTAAACCCGACCTGCACACACACATATTAAACCTCATGTGCATGCACCAACACACACACACCCACAGCACAACACACACACACCCACACCCCCCCCCCCCCACACACACACACCCACACCCACACACACCCACACACAACCTCTAATATCTCTGAGTGTTCGTTGTGGTGAGCCCGCCCCCACCCTACACACACACACACACACACACACATTCAACACACACAGGAGGGAGGAGGGCAGAACTGTAAATCACACTCATGTCTAATTCATAGAGGGGGGCTGCGTGTTGCTGGGGTCGGGGGGAGTGTCGTTCCCTGTCTCTGTCATCAAACAGAATGGCTGGAGTGTGTGTGTATGTGTGCCTGTGTGCCTGTATGTGTCTGAGTGTGTGCCTGCGTGTGTGTGCCTGTGTGTGTGTGCCTGTGTGTGTGTGTTAATATGTTGCGATGTATGTTGGTAAAGCAAGTGTGGGGGGGTTGGGACCCTATGGCTGAGTGCTATTCAGCACTTTAATTCAATTACCCAGCAGACCACCGGCAGAGAGACTGGCCTCAGTCCAATAATCAAATCCATAACAGAATGACAAAAATACAATCTCTCTCTCTCTCTTTCTTGGCTGACTAACTGACTCACTGAATGGCTGACTGGCTTACTGACTGATTGACTGACTGGCTTCCTGACTGGTTGGCTCACTGACTGGCTGACTGTCTGGCTGACTGGCTTACTGACTGATTGACTGACTGACTGACTGGCTCACTGACTGGCTTACTGGCTGACTGACTGACTGACTGACTGACTGACTGGCTGACAGGCAACGGTAAATCCACTCAGTTGTGTGGGTGGCTGTAGCAGGTGGCCCCACCACTGGAGGTTTGCTAGTTTGACACCCGATCTTATCCTTAACAGCTCCTGACTTACTTTTCCTGACTTCCTGACACGCTGCAGTTAGCGCCTGTGTGTGTGTATGTGTGTGTGTGTGTGTGTGTGTGTGTGTGTGTGTGTGTGTGTGTGTGTGTGTGTGTGTGTGTGTGTGAGTGTGATTGCGAGACATTCATTGAAAAGTGATTTGAGCGGCTGTCGCTGAGAGAAAAGTGGTGTATAAAACGCTGTGCATTTAACCATGTAGTTCACTTCCATCCATCATGTTGGATGGAAGGTTGGTAAGTCAACATCATTGGCTGTTGACTGATGACAGAGGTCATCTGAAAGTCACTCCCTTTCTCTCCCCCCCTCTTTCTCTGTGTCCAGAATTAAAACACAGGGCAATTAAAGCCAACCTGCTGCTATTGGCTCGCTGTTCCGGCTCGTAATTTTCTTTTTTTTTACTCAGCGTAATTAAAAGTGGCGACAGGGAGGTTGGAGAGAGAGTGAGTGTGTGCTGGGGGGCGTGCAAGCAGGACGCTGGCCAGGAAGGGGAGGGGCCTCTCGGCCAATTGATGGAAGAGATGCAGGCGGAGGGCAAGAGACAGAGAGAGAGAG
>PIJE02000650.1:243383-256764 GCA_002895965.2 Coryphaenoides rupestris | reverse complement strand
AAGCCTATTGAAAATAAAGCGAAAGCGGTGCAGCGACGTGAACAATGTATTCCAGGTAGTGTTGCGTCGCTCCGTGCGCTCACCTCCCCGTCCTAATACAGTGCGCTTCATTGGCGCTGCCATTATGCTAATGCATAAGGCCAAAAAAGCTGTTGAAAGGATTCGTTAGCGTAATGGGAAGAGGCTAATTGAGTGAATCTTGCCAAATTAGGAGACCAGGGCTAATTTAGGCTGGCCTCTGCACACACTACACACACACACACACACCGGCCGTCGTGGCGCACACACACACACACACGAGACGCACATACTGTACACGCAAAGGTGCCAGCTATACGGTACGTCGACTTGCATGAACAGTGGGCGTGAACCTACGTATGTAAAGAACAATTACGACCTCGATGCTCTACCACACTCAGAGATACTCAGATGCTCAGAGAGGTCTTTGAAGCACGACGGAGTCAAGGTGGCAACGAGGGGCTTGGCTTTGGGGGAGCAGGGGTGGCCTGCTACTCCTACTCAGCTGTTCTCCACGCGCCGAGACAAGATCAGAAAGCAGAAAGACCGACGTGCACGTGCTCTTGTGTTGTGTGTGTGTGTGTGTGTGTGTGCGTGTGTGTGTGTGCGTGCCCGTGTGTGTGTGTGTGTGCGCGCGCGTGGATGAATACCGAGCGGCGGCTCTCGACGGTAACACAATGCAGCTGTCGAAGCCCTTTGTGTGTTGCGATCAAAGCGCTTCCTGGGTGCGCAACACACACACGCACACGCACACACACACACGCACACACACACACACGCACACACACACGGAGCCTGGAGGAACGCCTTCAGTGGACCCCGAGGTGTTCGCCAGGGTGGCATAATCACGGGAAGTGCTCGGAGCTCGAAAGGATGAACCCTACGGCTCATGCAAACACATGGAAGGCGTGTGTTTTATACCTCGTCCTAAAAGTCTATACTGATGCGCCTCGAAAGACAGCGCCCTCGCGTCTTCCTTCGCGGATGTTTGCCGCGTCTCCCCCCTCTCTCTCGTGGGTGTGTGAAGGGGTGAAGACATGTCATCATGTGCTATATTTATGGAGAAAAAAAAATTCCCAGAGCGTCGGGAACAGTGCGAATCATTTCCTGCTAATGTGTTGCCGGGCCGCGTCCCCCCGCGCCCGGCTCAGCATTGTAAAACGGGGAGATGGATACCTTATGGGTCTGCCCTTGCGGGTTGTCTGTAATCAGAAGTCGGTCATGTGTTACGGGGCTACGGGGCGAGTCTGTCGGAAGTCTCTGGAGTTTAGCCCACAGAACGGCTGAATTAGCTGTAATGGGATGCAATATGTGCGGTTCAGCCAAGTAAGACCAGATAGAGCGTGGTGGCAGTTCACGTCTTTTTGTCTCGATCGCATTAAAATACAGCAATTTCTTTATGAGTTATGAATGTGGCGGTGGACTGACAACTGTCAGCAGAAGAGAGGAAATAAGCAAATGCTCATTTAAAATGGTTGATGGAGTTGACGTGGGTTCCTTCACGCTAGGAAGCAGAGTGGGTGTCGGATGCTTGAAGTTTGGCAGGGAAAAGTTTGGAATGCTAAGCTCGGTATATACACCACCGGCAACTTCCTTTCCCTCCGAGAAATATGTGCTTTGAGAGAAACACACTTTTGCCGCCAAAAAATAAATCAATGTATTTCAAGTTTCAAGTTTCAAGTATTTTTATTGTAACTTCACAATTTACACGTGAGTATAAACAGTGAGTTAAAAACTTTTTGTGCAAAACGCCCGACAGCCGACAGTAATTATAAAGAATACAAAATAGAGTAAAATTACAAAATAGAAAATAGAACTATAAATAGAATTCTATATAAAATACGTAAATGAAATCTAAAATGAAATGGAATATACAGTAAAATATCCATACACATATAAATCGATGTACTAAAATATACATTGTTATATGCTGTATGCTGACATTCACAGAATGTCACGGGATACCTTCCCAGACAGTCGACACAACACTAGCACCAGCAGTTGGCACCAGGACTAGCACTAACACCAGCACCAGCACCAGCAGTAACACTAGCACCAGGACCAGCACTAGCAGTAACACAGCCCAGACAGCACTAGCAACCCAGCACACTAGCACCAACACTTAGCACTAGCATAGTATGGGAAGCACGTGGCAAAGCAAACAGTGAGCAAACGCACAAAGCATCGCAGAGTTAGCGCAGGCCGTTGCCATGGAGATAACATCTCACTCTCAACAACTCTCAGCCCAAAACACGTTTTATTTTTTATTTCCCGTTCGCGCTGAAACAGAGTGTTCACTTACACTTGGAGACGTGCCACCGTGGTTATGTGGTTCTGTCATCGACTGAAATATTATTTTAATGTATTTTCTTCATCGCTGTCACTTCCCAGTGTACAGCGGACGTATTTTGCATTAACCTTGCTGTTGCACTGATGAATGTAATTATTCTTTTCAACCATATAGTCACCGTAGAATTATACTCCAAAAAAAGAATCCTAGGTTCAGGGAATATGGCGGGAAATCATACTATAATCATGAATGATGAAACGACTGGATGTTTTGTTCTTTATATTTCTGTAAACTTTTCGACCTTACAGTTATCATAGAATTATTATATATTATAAAACGAAATAACATTGAGGAGGCTTCATCAAGGTGTGTGTGTGTGTGTGTGTGTGTTTCGCCGCCCTAACACCACACGGACGATATGTTATTAGAATCACATTAAAGCAACACATTCATCTCCTGGACACAGTGAGATAACGTCAGCTGGATCAACATGGGTCTCATCACGAAGCCGTGGACACATCCATGTTGCTCATCCATCTCGAGTATCACGCCACAGACTGAAGGACGGGGAGATCCCTGCTACATTGGCTTTGTCAGGGGAAAAAAAACGCCGTTTAGAAGTCAAACACGAGGTGTAAGGAGGCAGCGGATGACGAGACGTGTTCATCGTCCGACCGTGCAGGCCGGTCACCGAAGCGTGTAAGTAACTTTAATTATTCCTATAACCTTAATTAATCTGAATCATTAGGGGTGCCGGGTTTGTATACGCAATCGTTGCGATCACCTTAATTAAGTTCACTAATTAAGAATATTGGGTTTGTACACACGGTCTGTGGCGGCTGAGAGGACGAGGCTACAAAAAAAATAACTCTGGAATTGGCTCCGGAAGAAAGAAGTTTTCACTGTGAAGGCGAGCTGTCCCACGCGTCAACGGGCGTGACGGCGTCGTACGCGGGAAAACTTGCTTGAGTCTTTTGTCTTGAACAACGGCGCCCTTCTGCTGCTGTTCCGCTGTTCCGCTGTTCCACTGTTCTGCTGTTCCGCTGTTCCGCTGTTCCGCTGTTCTGCTGTTCTGCTGTTCCGCTGTCCGCTGTTCTGCTTGTTCTGCTGTTCTGCTTGTTCTCGGTCCGAGGCCAGACAGAAATGTTAGCGCTGTCCGGCCCCCAGGGGACGCCGGGGGTCTTGGGCTGCCATATTTTTTTCTGTGATGACATTAGGAATGAATGAGGTTTGTAGGTCCGCGCGCGTGTAACTATCATAATTCGCGGGAACAGCGCTTGACGAGGGGACTGCGCCGCGTTGTTAATTTGGGTGTCGGGGGGGCCACAGTGCCAGGACAAGACGTAGTAAATCAAACACACCGTCGTCGGCCACGCGCTCTCTGATATCAATCCGAGGCCGGCTGGAAGTCTCGCTCGTCCCTGTGGCAAATGAGAGAAAGACAGACGGCGGAGAGACTGTTGAAAATCCATTATTTATGTCGCCCAGAAACACAATCATGAATATGTCCTGATGTCCTGACGTCTGATATGATCATTTGTTTTGAGAGGAACGTCCACTCTGCCCTCTATCCAAGGTTCGTTCATTAAGGAGTCATGAGATGCTGACATATTCCATTTGTCTTTTTCATACGTGAGGGAGACGATCGGTCTCTATAGCTCAGTGCAGCGTACGATCTGAGAGTTTGGATGAGGAGGACCGGTTGCGTTGTGTTCTATTCGATGACCTCCATGTCTCGTCCCGCTCGTATGAAACGCAGGTGAACACAGGCGGGCTCACACTGAGCTCCGACAGACACAAAGGACATTTTTTTAAAATGTTTAAAATGCACACTGAAAGTAAACAGAGAACAACAAGGACAAAGTGAAATAAGCCGCGTAGCCGAGGCAAATTGATGATGAAATCCGCGGCCTAATCCTTATTTACTCTTCTGCCGCTTTCAGGACCAGCAGCATGTAACAGAACAGGGGGCTATTTTTCAATTAGGTTCTGAGGAGCTGTAATTACGGTACATGGTATTCACGCTTTTATTCATTTTATTTATTATCTTACAGGTTTGTTGATACGCTGACACCGGCAGCACAGCGGTCTCTTTATATGCAAAACCCAATTTCTTCGCTGACTTTACTCGGGGCGTGTGTGATCATTAACATTTCTCATTCCCATTAATTTGCATATATAAAAGACATAAAGGTTATAATCAACATTACATTTTTAGGCAAACCACATAGTTACAGAATACTGATTAGTTATCATCCAATTAAAGTAGGAAGTAGGAAAGTATCCTTTTACATAACTCAACTTATTATTATGTAAATTTAAATTGTCTATTTATATTTCATGTCAAATAGATGTCAAATATTCAGGGTTTTTTTGTGACCAGGTCACATTTTTTAACTAAAGTACTCCATTCAAAAATGTACATCTGCATTTCATGTTTACATCCATAATATTAATGAAATACGGGATGCACAGCCTTCGTTTTGTTCTTATTATTTTGTAGATAAAAGGAGCGCTTATCCGTGCATCCGGTCTCCAGGGGGGGGGGGGGGGGTCTTCACGGGCCGGCACTCACGGCAGACGATCCCCGGCGCCGGCACCTTCCCCTGCTCCCTGAGACGAGCACACTAACCCCCCAGAGGGAAGCGAGGAGATAAGAGACCCCCGTTAGTGTGATGATGAGCCACCGTTTAAGACTCCGTCGGGTGCCCCCCCCCCCGGGTGCATCCGCGGTGAAGTGATACAAACATGGATAAGCGCAGCCCGCGAAGAACACGACACCTAACACCGGAACACACGGAGACGCGGCAACATAAAGCCTGACACAACTGACTTCGCTGCTAGAATTATGCCAGCAGTAAGATTACAGTTGGTGAACTGTCGAGGTGATCGGAGACACTCCAAAGTCACGGAGGTCTGTAGCCGTCGGTGGTTCGGTGTTAAGGTTGAACAAAGAACGCCGGCGCTAAGCTTCTTATTTGTTGTTATTTGTTTTTTTGTTTTTCGTCGATTTCTCAAGTAAAGCTGCCCGGCGCGACCTTTCGTGACCCGCCGGCCGTTGTAATCGTTATTCCCACTATCTCTGCTAATCAATCTCTGATACGGATCACGGTCACGAAACACACACACACACACACACACAAAAAAAACCAAAAAACAGAACTGTGTCTGTTTTGCATCAGGCAACGGGCAAATTTCTGACTAGAAAGTCATTTATTTTTGCAGTAATTGGGGAAGAGTAAGACATTGATGAATAAGAGGGAAATCTATTACGTTAAGTTTTAATAACACACCTGAGGGACAGGGCAGCACAGGAGCCGGGTTAAATACCAGCTGTGCTTAGCGTTTCAGCGAGAGCAGCGGCACCAATGGGAGTATACAGATACGTCAGATTTTTGTCCTATTTCCGGCTCCCAGAGTAGCTATAAAGTTCCACACTAATTTGGATACGTCTTCGTTCTCGCAATTAAAGCGACAAAAAAGAAACATGGCGGAATTGCCGGGAGGAGAGAAAAGGTACATAAACCACAACACAAATCAATAACATTTAATTAAGCAGGAAGGCAGAGTAAACAACATATTAAAGTCGAGGTTTAACGACGGCGCACAGAGATTGGGCTGCCCGGGCCCATCGCTTGTAAACAGAGGCGCGGGCCCACCGCAACGCTCTCAGACATGGACCGGAGTGTCAGAGCGGCCAGGTTTTTATATTTTTGTTTGCCTTGATTTAACGCCTGTTATCGTGGATCGCGGCTCAGACGCCGGCGCTGGAGGAAAATTGTCAATGATGATAATAAAAAAAGAAAGAGAGGAAAATAGTGCAGTGGTTTGGGCACACCGTGGTATGTAGACAATGTTGACTGGGCTAATCTTTGTGTAATATGTGGCCCCTGTCCCCCGGCGGGAGTCAGGTGGCGTTTTTATGAGGCGTCTGCGTAAACTGGAGGTTTGGGGGGGCCGGGACGTAGCTTTTGAAAAAGTCGGAGGTTCATTGTGGTGGCTATGGGCGGAAGAGCTTTGCCTTGATATTTGAATCCATCGAAAAACCCAAGCTAGTCGTCACGAACCGTGCGATGAGTTACAGTTAACAGTAACATAACTTGGAAAAAAAAGAAAAGAAAGCACATTTTTTCATGAAGCAGTCATTGTTCATCGTCTAATTAAAATGTGGCTGAATGCTCTTGAATTAAGTGTCTGTGTTCTGTGAGTACATTGCCCTCTGCATTGTAGTGGAACCCCTAATGGCTCACTGAATACACCATAGATTGAGCAAATGAGTTGAACAAAGTACAAATGAATGTGGAAAAAATAATGGCGTTGACCATAAATACTTTAAAAAGAACAGTGGAAAATATGGACCATTTATTGGTAGGGCCGTGCGATGTATCAAATAAAACATTATGGCTTGTTGTGATTCTAAAAGTCAATTGCATTTTTTTAATGCGGTTAACTTTGCTGAGTCTGGGCCAGTTGTAGAAGTTTTGCCCCCCATGCTTGCTTTTATGGGAGTGCAGCAATATAGTCTTCGTCTCGTTGAAAATATCGGCGACTTAAATGTATTCCAACATAACAATGATTAATTATCCTAAATAAATTCTATACACATTATAACACTCAGCCATAGTTGTCGGCTCAAATGTATGTAGGCCCTTTCCCTCCTGCCTCTCGGACCACTTAAACAGCATCCATGCTCATAGAAGCGTAGCAGCAAGCTACAAGGCCAGTGGGCCGCTCATTGGGGACAGTTCATGTTTAAGTGTCTAGTTTAAGGAAACCATGGACGACTGCCCAATGCACCCTTGAGCCACTTTAAAAACTCCTTCCCGCTCGCTCAGCCCTTAAGTCATGCGGCTGGACGCCTCCATTTGTAGAAGCAGACAAGAAACAATCATAAAAAAAAAAAAAGGGTTGAAATAAAAGATGCAGCCCCCGGCGAGATGAGGACGACTTCTTGTTTTTACGATTGCGCCCGGCCAATTGCTTCTCTGAAAGCCCGTGGAGGAGAATTGAATAAGCAGGCGTGAGGATTTTATCGATGGGCGGAGGAAAAGTGCGGCCGGCGCCGGGTCATGTAGCCATCCTGATTGGTCGATCTGCGCACTCACGGTGGCCAATTACGTGCGGTACTTTTTCGCAAATCATCCTATCAGTTTCAAGCAGATTCCACGCGGGACCTCGGGTTTGTATCTTATCTCTAATCTAAATGAGGCGACGCGGTGCAGACTCGTCGCAGGGTTGTTGATGGTGTTTTTGACCACATTTGCACTCTGGCATGAATCGAAAACATTTGTTTTTTAGAGTCGGGAGAAGAAGAAGTGGATCTTATGCCGTTTCTCTCCCAGGACAGCCGTCCTGATGAAGCAGTCGCAGCAAGTCTCCGATAAGAGACTCGTGAGTTGTAATGAAGTCAGGGAATAAGTGATCAGCGCCTTGCCTCTCCGGATGCGATATGAGCAGTAACTCTCAGCTCTAATCTGCAACACAATTAATATTTCATCGCGATTCCGGCGCGTGGCGAGGATTACGCCGCAGACGGCCGGGGCCAAGTCTGCATCCGAATCACCGAGAATTGGTTTTGTCATCGGAGATTTGTCATTCACGTCACTGAAGGCGAACGCAAATTGTTTCCTTGGGAGAAGGTGTTGCTGCAGCTCTGTGGGGACAACCGCCGCGACACCGTCGCCGAGTCAAGACTAATATGGACGCGGTTCAATTAACATCTCTCCCGTTTGGAAGTTCAGGGGTTTTTCAGTTGTTCAGAACAACTGCAGAGACACTCAATTGTATTACACCTTAATCACCACCATCTAATTTGCTGGGGATGTATCGCATTTTCTAAAGGGATGTTCAAACAATTCCCTTATCTCCATGACACATAAATTATATCTCTTACACGCACCACACACACACACACACACACACACACACACACACACACACACACACACACCATGCACACAGCGATGTCTATAGCATTAAAGTATTATCGCATAGGCCCAGTGGTGTTACTGCCCCATTTGGCGCGAGCACGATTCAATATTATGCTGGAGGACATGGTTAGGATTACGACTCCTCTTTAAATCCCCACTAACTCTGTAACACTCACAAAGCAGTCAGCGCAATGGACAGGGGAGGAGTGGCGACGAAGAGGAGGAGGAGGAGTAGGCTGGGGTCATAAATGTACCCAAATATATGGGCCATAAAAATGGGGTGGACCCCGTTTGGGGGTCCTACATGTGCCACTTAGAATGGAAACACAGTAGGGCCGTAGTATGCGCGGGCTAGCTCGCCGACCAGCTAGCTCCCGGCAGGCGCGTCCTCCGCTGCGTCTCGTGTTGACATCGCCTGCCTCGCTTGGCCGGAGAATTCCAGCACAGTTTCAGTACGGCTCAGTGCTTTGCGTGCGGTTCTCGTTCCCGCCGATGGCTTCCAGCTTCCAGCTCCGCGTTGGCCCTCAGGATACTTGCCAGGACACATGCGGACTGGCACCACAGGCACCGTGGATTTCCGCCCAGCGACGGTCAGCCTCAGAAAGCTCCTCCGTGTTGTTTGGGTCACGGCAAAACCGCCTGGGCTACGGGGGAGATGGTGATCTCCATGACAACCGTGCAAACCGATTATTTGCTATGTTTTTTCTATCCGTCTATTTTTATCTTGTATTTCATGACATTGAAATTTACCTCGTCTTTGTTGAAATGGGTTTGTTTGGTCTCCATTACACCGCTTCTGTAGCAGGAGCCCATAGGAGCTAACTGATAAAGAAAAAGGTCTGGCAGATAATAATGTATTCAACCTTGGTATAACCAAGTCCATCTCGGGCTACCGGTCCGGGTTCCTGGAACGCGGGGTTGTGTTGAGGATAGTGCGGGAATGTGTCCGGTGTCGTTGTACCGTCAGAGCGGTGCCAGGAATGGATGGCGGTCCAGATATGGATCCATATTCCCCTGTACGTTGCGTCAAAACACACATTTTCAATGGACGCATGGATGCTGTCCATTTGTATCCCGGGTGGCCTGGCCTGTCGCTTTTTGCATTACTGGGTCTGGAAATACGCTTTGCAATTGGCTATTGAATGTTAGATTGACTCAGCCTAAAGCGTGCGGAGGAACATACATCAGCATAGTTTGTAGCTTTCACCACAGGCTTTTTCTCAACTGTTCTGCGAGAACTTTACTCAAGGTAGACCTTTTGTGTACAACAGCCAAAGTACTGTACGGCATTATACGTTCCTTGGGTGTCCCGAAATCATTCTGAGAATACTCCTTCGTCTGTGTACTTGTACGCACAATCGATAAACTGCTCGGTTGGTTTCACATGCCTTCCAAATTAATTCCTTTGCAAATGCAGGGCGTGAGATGCGATGTCTTTGATGTGTTTCTGTTTGTTAGACGCTATGACTTTATACACGACATTGGAGGCGAGGCAGACATGTTTCTTTGTGTGCTTCAATGTTAAATCTCTGTCTCGGTGTGTTTATGTTTTCCTAAGGATTGAAATGAAATGATGAAATGAAACGTCGGTCGGGGTGGGGGATGAAACAGACGTCTCTCTCTTATGATGAATCGGTTTGTGGGGGTCGACGTGGGGCTATCTCTTCTTCGGAGCCGTTGACGAAGTGCCGGGTCAAATGACCACCGCTGGAGGTTGTCTGGCAGGTAAAGAATCTGCACACAGAATGACAACTTGGCAACTAGTTCTGGGTTTTGTTTGCCCTTGCTGCTGGCCGAGAGCCCGAGTGCTCAAGCGATCACCGTGGATAAAAAAGAGCTTTGAGCAGATGCTCCGAGTCTGGCATCGTGAAACATGACAGATCTACTGACAGATCTACTGACAGATCTAATGACAGATCTACTGACAGATCTAATGACAGATCTAATGACAGATCTAATGACAGATCTACTTCTATGCATTCCTTGACATCACACTATCCCAATAATAAGGCTGCAATTCTCAATAATATCAATTGAATTGATATTAAATGATTTATCCATTCCTTCTCGGATCCAGATGGACACTAAAACCGTCATTTCTCATCTCACATAAAAAAATAATAATTATATGGTGAAAGCCACAATTTATTAACTTGAGCGTTTTTTATGACCAGCCAGTAATATCGTTTTTCTTACCAGTACAGGTCGTATCCGGATTAGCTGGTGGGCGTGGTAATGAGGAACAAACACTGCAGAATCACGCGGGCTAAAACAATAAAAGAATAATTGGCCTCTGTAAACACGGTTGTCACCGCGGTGGCCTGACTAATGAGCGTGTTAATGGGCTGATACTAGCAGGTGAAGTGCCGCAGAGCGCTAATGAAATGCGCAGCATAAGCTAGCGGCGAGTCGAGCCCCTCCCCCACACCCTCCCCCCCCCTCCCCCACACCCTCCCCCCCGCTCCCCACCCCCCTCCCCCTCCCCCGACCGGTCCTGGAGGAGGCGAGAGGGCGGAGGGACGGATCGCTGTGGTGTCCTGACACACAGTCATTCATTCCCTTTCACTATTGGCCCCGCGGAGTAAGGAGTAAGAGGCCCCGGCGGTAGGAGAGACATAATTCCCATCTGAAAACTCTCCGATTGCATCCGAATGGCCCTTTAAACAACCGGCGGGGTGGCTGGCGGCGCGGCGCGGCCGGGGGGGCGGTGATCCATCGCGGGCCCGCGGTCCCGCTCCAGCCTCCTTTCCAATCAAAGATAAAAAAACAAAACAAAGCAGGTACTCCCGGCAATTATGTGCCGACGCTCCTTTTGCCCTTTGCCACGGCACTTACACGTTCTGTACGTCGGGGAATTAACGGCCAGAAACAACACACACACACACACACACACACGCTCTCTCACACACACACACACACACACACACACACATACACAGAGTAATTGGATTCCGGATGTGATGTGCTGTGATGTGATGTGTTGGTTTTTTTTTCCCCCTCGCCGGAAAGATTTGTCAAGGTCGGTGATACGCAGAAGGTGAAATGGCGGCCATCTTTTAAGTGGAACAGCCGGAAATGCGTAAACGTCTGTTTAAGATGGCAATCTGGAAGGTGGTTGGGGACACAGGAGCAGAGATCCCAAGCGTCTGTCTCAAAGTTCAGCCCGTTGCATGCTGGGTACTCCCAAGTGAGATGGAAGCAGACTCATTTTTTTAATGCCTCGCACACCCAGGCTGTTTTGGCATAAACAACCGACAACTTATTAGGTATTCTCCCGGTTGTCATTTGCTGACTTAACAGAAGGCGCCGCAGAGCGGAGTATGAGAATGATTGTTAATTAAAGTTCTTTATTTGGGAATATGAAATGAGTGATGAAGTGGATTTTTCACAGGAGGCAAAATAAAGGAATTGCAAACAGATGTACAAATACCACTTTAAATATAGGTTTGCTGAAAAGAACGACACGTGCACAGTCAGACACACACACACACACACACACACACACACACACACACACACACACACACACACACACAGTTCCATTTCATTGTGTGAAACATACATACAGTATATAGTATATATATATATATCGAGAAATACCCAATTACCACATATTTTCTCAATTTCACCTCACTTATTACACTTAGTGACTCCGGAAGCCCCCCCCCCCCCACGCTCCTGTTATTACTCTTATAAATCAACGTTTCCACCGCCACCCCCGTTACGTTCGGTTTGCATGCAGACGGGCGCAAGAGAAACATGTGGGGACGACCCGGTGTCCCCGTACACATGTTGGGAGGGACGTGGGCTGGGGGGGGCAGCGTCAAGACAGGTGGAGCGCTCGCTCTCTCCAGACAGCTGTGTGCTCGCACGCCCACCCACTCCTGTGTGCAACTGTGCCCCAACTGCTCCCTCAGGTGCCATATGGCAAAACACGATCGACCCCCCCCCACTTTAATATGAATAAATTGAACTCATTTGTCTATCCAGTTGGCGTGCGAATGAGGGGAGGAGGCGGGAATAACATGGAAAAACGGGAGTATACATTCTTTCGGGGAGGATTAATCACGTTGAAAACCGGGGCTCATTTTTCATATTAAGCCGTGAATCTGAAAATGATTTAGCTGGATTTAATGGGCGAGGCGTAATGAGTTATGCCCAGAATGTTCAGCCAGAATGCTGTTAAGTGAAGGTTATTTACTGGAATATCTGATTGCGAGTGCATAAATCCCACGGATAATCATTGTAAAAAAAATAAATAAATGAATGAATGAATGGCTGAAATGGATGCTGATAAGTGAAACGACAATAGCGGAGAAGACTCTTGGTCTTCCGGGGGGTTTCGATGCTGGTTCCCCCCGGGCCCCATGTTTGTCGACACACACACACACACACACACCTATCTCCCTGCAGCCTCTCTGCCATCCTGAGACGAGTGAGACACCATGTGACCTCAGGCCACCCGTGGGCCACGTTTATCTCCCTGGTGTGAGAGGAGAGTCTCTTTCCCATCATGCAACACTTCTAGACAATCTGTCCCCTTCCGCCCTCGCCCCGCCCACCCCGGCACCCGTAAGAGTGTTAATTATGGCTTTGTCTCCGTCGGCGTGGTGGCACTACATCATTCTTTATTTAGTAATAGTTCCACTTGGAAGATAATAATGCCCTTACATGCTCTTAACCAGACCACTCTCTCCTTCCTCTTCCTCTTCCTCCTCATCAGCGTTGGCCGGAGACAGCGGTTATATCTCGCTCATTAACCTTTCTCTAAGCACTTTGAGGAAGACTTGCAGTAATTCAGTCCTTTGGATTGGAGAATGGAAAAAAAAACTGAAAGGGAACGAAGGCGCACAAGGACATCGCATAAAAGGAAGAACGTAAAGTAAATGTTGAGCACACCCGTGTGTGTGTGTGTGTGTGTGTGTGTATGTGTGTGTGTGTGTGTGTGTGTGGAGCCGCTGTACAATCTATAAGAGCCAGAGAGATAGAAATCTAATTCCCGCCAACGGCCTTCACTTCCCGCCCGTCCCATGATGTGCTCATTCTGTTTGTACGGTATCGCTATGTAACCTGGCACAAGAATTTCCTTAGGGATAAATAAAGTTCTATTCTATTGTATTCTATTCTATCTCCAAGGCCTCTC
>PIJE02000650.1:223383-240883 GCA_002895965.2 Coryphaenoides rupestris | reverse complement strand
TATTCACCGTGAGAAGGATCAGGCTTGAAGGAAGACACTTTGAATGCGTACAGAAGAGAGGCCTTGGAGATAGAATACAATAAATAGAACTTTATTTATCCCTAAGGAAATTCTTGTGCCAGGTTACATAGCGATACCCGTACAAACAGAATGAGCACATCATGGGACGGGCGGGAAGTGAAGGCCGTTGGCGGAATTCGATTTCTATCTCTCTGGCTTCTTATAGATTGTACAGTGGCTCCACACAGCACACACACACACACACACACACACGGGTGTGCTCAACATTTACTTTACGTTCTTCCTTTTATGCGATGTCCTTGTGCGCCTTCGTTCCCTTTCAGTTTTTTTTTCCATTCTCCAATCCAAAGGACTGAATTACTGCAAGTCTTCCTCAAAGTGCTTAGAGAAAGGTTAATGAGCGAGATATAACCGCTGTCTCCGGCCAACGCTGATGAGGAGGAAGAGGAAGAGGAAGGAGAGAGTGGTCTGGTTAAGAGCATGTAAGGGCATTATTATCTTCCAAGTGGAACTATTACTAAATAAAGAATGATGTAGTGCCACCACGCCGACGGAGACAAAGCCATAATTAACACTCTTACGGGTGCCGGGGTGGGCGGGGCGAGGGCGGAAGGGGACAGATTGTCTAGAAGTGTTGCATGATGGGAAAGAGACTCTCCTCTCACACCAGGGAGATAAACGTGGCCCACGGGTGGCCTGAGGTCACATGGTGTCTCACTCGTCTCAGGATGGCAGAGAGGCTGCAGGGAGATAGGTGTGTGTGTGTGTGTGTGTGTCGACAAACATGGGGCCCGGGGGAACCAGCATCGAAACCCCCCGGAAGACCAAGAGTCTTCTCGCTATTGTCGTTTCACTTATCAGCATCCATTTCAGCCATTCATTCATTTATTTATTTTTTTTACAATGATTATCCGTGGGATTTATGCACTCGCAATCAGATATTCCAGTAAATAACCTTCACTTAACAGCATTCTGGCTGAACATTCTGGGCATAACTCATTACGCCTCGCCCATTAAATCCAGCTAAATCATTTTCAGATTCACGGCCTAATATGAAAAATGAGCCCCGGTTTTCAACGTGATTAATCCTCCCCCCGAAAGAATGTATACTCCCGTTTTCCATGTTATTCCCGCCTCCTCCCCTCATTCGCACGCCAACTGGATAGACAAATGAGTTCAATTTATTCATATTAAAGTGGGGGGGGGTCGATCGTGTTTTGCCATATGGCACCTGAGGGAGCAGTTGGGGCACAGTTGCACACAGGAGTGGGTGGGCGTGCGAGCACACAGCTGTCTGGAGAGAGCGAGCGCTCCACCTGTCTTGACGCTGCCCCCCCCAGCCCACGTCCCTCCCAACATGTGTACGGGGACACCGGGTCGTCCCCACATGTTTCTCTTGCGCCCGTCTGCATGCAAACCGAACGTAACGGGGGTGGCGGTGGAAACGTTGATTTCTAAGAGTAATAACAGGAGCGTGGGGGGGGGGGGGGCTTCCGGAGTCACTAAGTGTAATAAAGTGAGGTGAAATTGAGAAAATATGTGGTAATTGGGTTATTTCTCGATATATATATATATATACTATATACTGTATGTATGTTTCACACAATGAAATGGAACTGTGTGTGTGTGTGTGTGTGTGTGTGTGTGTGTGTGTGTGTGTGTGAGAGAGCGTGTGTGTGTTGTTTTCTGCATATTGGGTATTTGTTACATGCTTTTGCAACACACACACACACACACACACACACACACACACACACACACACACACACACACACACACACACGCACACACACATACACATACACATACACATACACACACATACACATACATGTAGGCAGACATGCAAATACACACCCACACGCGAACACACACACACACAGAGTTTCAAACAGATGGTCACACACATACACACACCCACACACCCACGATGAAGTATGAGTACACACACAAGCATGCAAACACACAGGCATTCAAGCAGAGGCATACAAGAAGAAACATGCGCGCACGCACACACGCACACACACACACACAAGGAAACGCATATATTCAAACAGAGGCACACACACATAAAGAAACATGCACGCACACACACACACACACACATACACACACACACAGCACACACACACACACACACACACACACACACACACACACACACACACACCACACACACACACACACACACACACACACACACACACACACACACACACACACACAACACACACACACACACACACAACACACACAAACACACACACACACACAATAACACACACACACACACACACACACACACACACAAACACACACACACAGGTCCCAGGTCCTGAGGCGGTGGGGGCTGACCAGTGACAGGGTGATATTATTGTGGACTATTTCACACGGCGAGCGTCTCGGCACCGCATGGCCGGCGGGGGGGGGGGTGTGGTGTTGTGGTGGGGTTGGAGGGGGGGGGGATGAGCAATAGAAGCTGGCTCCTCGGCGCCGCTTGCTGCGAGCTTAAACGAAGCCGAGAGAGAGTGATGGCGGCGGTGGCGGCGGCGGTGGCGGCTGCAGTGGCGGTGAGAGCACCGCACGGTCCCACGCCGACCGCCGCCGCTGGATAACACACTACAACGGTGCCCAACACAAGCAGCTTTGTCCACACAGGCTGTCAGGTGCGGGAGCTTTAACCGATCTACCCCCCCTGGGTGCGAGGCGGGTAAACAGTGCAGGTAAATAGGGAAAGTGTTTCCAATTGCCTTTTTGACAACCCCCCCCTTTTTCTCTTCTTTTTTTTTCCGCTCGCTGTCGCCGCTTGCCTTGCACTTACCGTCGCAAAGCGTTACAAGTCTGCTAAGAGAGAGAGAGAGCGAGAGAGAGAGAGAGAGAGAGAGAGAGAGAGAGAGAGAGAGAGAGTCTTAAAATAGAGCCCTACCTTCCAGAGTGTGTTTGTGTTTCCACTAGACCTGTATATGATGTTTGTATATCTACCATCTGGACTGAGCCAGCACCCGTTTCTCCGCTCTGCAACTTGACGGAGGGTCAAAGGAAAATAACTAAACCCTGAATCAAGCCTCCGCACCCCCACCCGCTCCACCTCATCTCCATAACTCACCCTGCAGCCGACACTTCTGTAAAAGCGTCCATTAAACCGGAATTACTGCGCTAAGTGGCAGTTAAATTGAAAGGAAAAGTTTTCCTAAGAAAATTGGGAACAGAACGATATGTGGCCGTGTGCACCAGTCTGCTGATGGTCGGGGACGTTCATTATTGTGACGTCTTAAAGGGGACATATTATGACCACCAGGTGTGAGTGTGATTAGCCATTGCGAGCCGTTTCCCAATTGCCACGTGACTACCGTCTGGTGACATTCACAAGTGGGAATGTCCACCTAGATGTATGATTACTAGATCAGTCTACCAGCCTACCCAGTGGACTGTACTGTACCGACGGGTAAACTGGTCACGTGGCAATTGTGAAATGACTCGCGAATGGCTAATCACACTCACGCCTTTTGGTGGATAAATTGGGGACCTTTTAAGGGGAATTGATCGCGGGCCGGGGATCCGTCGACTGTGTGTTGTGTGGGGGGGACGGGGAAGGTGGTTGGGGGTGGGGTGGGTGGGTGGGGGGGGGGCAGTCCACGCATGGACATGGCATTTATAGTCACAGACGTGCAGTTTGCACACTTCAGCCCAGAGAGCTTGAGAGAAATGTCAGCGTGTGTGCGACGCGTGGATCGCCGCGTTGCCAAGCGTGGCCCCCGAGCGCCGTGATTAGACTGTCGCTTTTGGTTCTTGACGGCTCGCGCACGTCGACTATAAATCAGGCTTCGGAGAGCGTGCTGATCATCTGTAAAGTTAAGTTGATGAACGGCGGCTTTATCTTTTAGCTTTTGTTTCGTCCGTTCGTCTCTCACTCTCTGCCCGCTGTGCATAGTTGTCCAAAGGGGAAAAAATATTCATATCGCTCATGTGGACCACTGGGGCTATTCAGAAGTCAAGTTCCCAAGATGTTGAGGTTTACAAAAAACGGCAGCGGTGTTTTTAATATATTAATACATTTTTCAGTAGGCGAGTGTGTGGATCAATCCTTTGGTTTTGCACCTTGTGTACGCACACTGTCAGGAAATGAACTGGGAGACAGAGAGAGGGAAACCTGAATCTCTCAAGTCTAAATGCTTGGGTCAGCTGGATTTTGTGCATCAAAAGGTGTCGAATCCTTTCCTTTGGGCACCAAAACCTTATTTTTCACACCTGTGAGGCACCTTGGTCTTCTTCCAATTGGCTGCAACCAAGCGGGCATCTTGACTTCACTTCAGATATGCCCCGACTCACACTCACAAACGCACACACACACACACACACACACACTCACTTACACACACGCACACGCGCACACACACACACACACACACACACACACACACACTCACTTACACACACCAGCTAGACAGATAGACATGAGTGTGCTAGATAGATGCATGCATGCATACAGGTGGATGAATATGACACACACACACACACCACACGCACACTCACTTACACACACGCACACGCGCACACACACACACACACACACACACACACACACAGTGACACACGTTTGATGGACGTTGAGTGGCAGACAGCAATCCTCCATCCTCAATGAATGCGTGGATCATCATGATGTTAATTAGGGACAGGACTGAGCAGGGACCACACAGTAGGATATTTTGCATGCTATTTGAGTGGCCGATACGATATTTAAGGCGATTCTCTCTTCTTCTTCTTCTTCTTCTTCTTCTTCTTACTGCAGCACTCTATTCGGAATTCGATTTTTTATTTTGCCGAGATCTTTTGTGAGGTTTCACTTGCACTCGGGCAAATGTTCATTTTAAATAATTGAATTGAATACGCTTCTGCTTGTTTCTGCGATCACAATTAAATCAACAAACATGTTAGAAACGATCTTTTGAGTATGTTGTGCAACCCCCTCCCACGTCCCCTTAATGCTAATCTCCCCTCGCATGCAGGGTGTGAGGTTTGTTGTGGACGTTGTCCAAGTCGGTGTTGCTCCCAAACCAAAGCATGTCCTACAAACACATGAATTATGAATGAAAGAAACACGTTTCACCTCTCAGAGACACCGTGGCTTTCTCTCTGAGCAGGAGACCGCTCAGAGAGAAAGCCACGGTGTCTCTGAGAGGAATATGCCAGTGTGCAGTGTGTGTGTGTGTGTGTGTGTGTGTATGTGTGTGTGTGTGTGTGTCGGGGTAGTCCGCGGTACTCCTACGCCGCGCGTGTTGCGTCAACACGTTTGTTGCGGCCGACCACAGCGCCCACATCTCCAAAATTATTTAGTGGTGCTCAGCGAGAGAGAACCAGAGGAGAGTCCGGAACAGTCTCGGGGCCGTGTTAAAACAAATGCTAAAACAATATCAAATCCAAAATGGTGGTTTGTTTGAAATCAGCGCATTTCTTCTTCTTCTTCTTGGTCTTGATTCACGAAATGTATTCCTTGAACATTAAGGTTCCGTCACGTTTATCGCCCCGCGTTCGTGCGGAGGAATAACGTCTGTCCATATATACAACGAGGTGGCACCCGATGAGTTGTGTTTGTATTACACAAGAGTTTATTTGGCAAACATAAAACCCTTGATTTGATGCCAGTGGGACGTGACACAAACAAAGCGATAACGCCTGCGCCCCCCCCCCCCCCCCCCGTTGGCTTCCCGGGGGCGGGGTTTGGCCCGGGTCGAGGTGCTACCTGTTGTGTAGCCAGGTTCTATTTGGTAGATCTGATGAAAACGATCTGTTCTCTATCTCGCTCTCTCTCTCTCTCTATCGCTCTCTCTCTCTCTCTCTCTCTCTCTCTCTCTCTCTCTCTCTCTCCCTCTCTCACACAGGCTCTGGGACTGCTGGGTGATTGTTGTGGTATTACCTCGCTCCGGTTCCTTTTAGGCGGAAAAAAAAAATCCCAGAGTCGTTTAATTCCGTGCGGAGTTGCGTGGCGCCAGGTGACACGGCCCTCGGAGCTGTCGCCGCCGCCGCTGTGGCTTCTGCCTGATGTATTCAACAACGCTTGGTTCGCATGGACCCCCCCCCCCGACCGGTTTCAGTGCGACGTCATAAGGTGTCGTCCTTGGCGGTGTGTCACAAATTACTTTTTAGTATTTTTCATTGACGCCATGCTACGGGTTAAACGTCTCTGCATAGCTCGATTTTCTTCTTTTTTCTTTCCCTCCAGTGGAATGTCTTGCCAAGGACCCTTGCCTTGCGTGCCGGGCTCTGCAGAGGTGCGGCGTTCCGCTTAAAGCCCCCGTTTAATTTTTGTTGTTGTTAGAATAGCCTCCATTTTATCCCTCACACTTTGAAGGTCACCCAGTTACGGCGGTTGACTCCCGCACGCCTTCCCCCCCCCCCCGCCTCCCATCTCCTAATATGATCCCCTCGCCGCTTTTATGCACAGAGGCGGTCAATCAATGTCCTTTTGATTTCGAGGGCAATCGAACGTGCGGCCGGTTAAAATATGGATTGTTTTTTTAAAAGCTTATTTGAAGTCATTGCTTTTGTATGGCCTGATGGGGAGATGGGAGTTACATGGACGCACGCGCGCACACACACACACACACATGCACACATGCACACCCACACACACACACACACACAGTTGATCACTGGTTCAGCTGGAGGCGTTTCTAAAGTAATCCATTTGCCACTAAATGTAGTACCCTTGATAATCTGCAAATTAATTAAAATGAACAAAAGCCACTAATAACTGAAAAGGAAAATGCTAAGGCTGTCAGGTAAAGTGTCCTGTTTTTAGTTTGATATTACCAACTGTGGATGAGTCTTCTCCGTGGCATTATCGCCGCTAATGAAGTAGAAGAACCCCGGGTTTTAATGGCTGATCAGCGGGAAACCAGATGGAAGCTTCCGCTCGAACAGGTAGATGAGTCGGCAGGCTGGCATTTTGGCGGGAAGACGGAGACTGACGTGAACTTTTCTGTAACTACGATTCCAATTAGTGGCCCGAGAGCAGAGACTGACACACAGAGGAACAAGCAAAATCAAGTCTGCCGGTGAGCGGATGAGGAGGCGGGGTTTTAGCTAGGCTCCCACCAGGGGGGGGGGGGGGGGGGATGAGGTGATTGAACCTGCAGGTGTGTATCGCCGGTCCAGCAGGTGGAGCTAGCAGGAAGACTCAGACTCCGCCCCCACACACACACACACACGCACACACACACACACACACACACACACTGTAACGGCCAAAGGCACCTACTCTCGTTACGACACACACACACACGCACGCACGCACGGACACACACGCAGAAAGATGGAGGAGGACGAGGAGGACGACGAAGAGGAAGAGGAAGAGGCAGGCGCAGGATCTACAGGTCGGAAACGGAGGGCGGGAAGTTTCACTCTGTGGTGGCGTGTGTGTGTGTGTGTGTGTGTGTGTTTGTCGGGGGAGGTGTGTGTGTGTGTGTGTGTGTGTGTGTGTGTGTGTGTCTGTGTGTGTGTGTGGCGAGGAAGTGCCCTCTGGTGAATCCACAATGCACGGTTGCCAGTGACCTGTGTCTTATGGTTTTATGGAAGAAGGAACAAAAACAAAAAATACAAATAACAAAATCCTAAGAATATTAACAACAACAACAACAACAACAACAACAACAGACCTATAGAAGCCAATGCTAGTCTCGTGTGTCTCCACTATGGAATGGGCGACTGCTAGCACCAGGAAGCCTGAAGTGCCACTGAACAGCCCTGAGCTGCAGCAAGTCCCTCCCCCCACCAGCGCTCCCAGCCCCGCAGCAGAGGCAGGCCTGTTGCTAAGTTACTACAACTGGAGAGATTCCTCCTGACCTGTCAACACCCGCCCCTTAAACCACAGGTGAGGAGAGACAAAAAAATAATACATACAGTATATAAGCTGAGGTTAAGCAATGTCACACAGAGAGGGTCGGAGAGAGAGGGGGAGAGAGAGAGAGAGAGAGAGACACACACACACACACGCACGCACGCACGCACACACACACACACACACACACACACACACACACACACACACACACAGAGGGAGACACACACACACACACACACACACAGAGACACACACACACACACACACACACACACACACACACACACACACACACACACACACACACACACACACACACACACACACACAGAAGAGAGAGACAAGAGGGGGAGACACACACACAGTCACAGAAAAGAGAGAGAGAGAGAGAGAGAGAGAGAGAGACACACACACAGAGAGAGAGAGAGAGAGAGAGAGAGAGAGAGAGAGAGAGAGAGAGAGAGAGAGAGAGAGAGAGAGAGAGAGAGAGAAAGAGAGAGAGAGAGAGAGAAGAGAGAGAGAGAGACAGAGAGACGAGAGAGAGAGAACAGAGAGGGAGAGAGAGAGAAGAGACCACAGAGAGAGAGAGATGGATGGAGACAGACAGACAGACAGACAGAGAGAGAGAGAGAGTCCTTTAGCGGCAACACGACTTCCGTTCCAATGAGAACGAGAGGAGGGAGACCAGTAGAACCTCTAGAAGGTTCCTCTCCTCTCCAAAGACACTGAGGAGGAACCATGAAGACCCGTCCA
Source organism: Coryphaenoides rupestris (assembly GCA_002895965.2). Taxonomy (NCBI): domain Eukaryota; kingdom Metazoa; phylum Chordata; class Actinopteri; order Gadiformes; family Macrouridae; genus Coryphaenoides; species Coryphaenoides rupestris. The sequence continues at coordinate 232,269 of PIJE02000650.1, read as the reverse complement.
AGAGCACTGCTATCATAATCACACACAAACACATTGGGTTGTTTTTTTTCCAGCCGTCCCAACCTACTTAGCAGTCCAGTGTCTAACATGCTGTGTGTGTGTGTGTGCGCGTGTGTGTGTGTGTGTGTGTGTGTGTGTGTGTGTGTGTGTGTGTGTGTGTGTGTGTGTGTGTGTGTGTGTGTGTGTGTGTGTGTGTGTGTGTGTGTGTGTGTGTGTGATTCTGAGCACTCCACAGCCTGTCCTTCAAAGCCGAGCGCTCCACAAACACGACCCACGCAACGAGCGCCAAATACAGACCCAACACGCAGACCCAATAAAGACCCAAGCGCAGCGCACAAAAACAAGGACAACAAGTACACAACACTAAACACACGTTAGTCACATTCGATATGATATTATTTGACTGTGGTTTTATGCTGTGGGGTTTATTCCCCATTTGTTACACGGTTTTTAAGAGCCCCCTTCTGCTGCGATCGATAATCAATACATCAGCAGAGCCCGGGAGACACCCAGCGAGCGTACAGGCCAATTAGTCATAACCCAGACCTCCGGAAAATCTATCGGAACGTACATAATATGCTTCACAATTATCAGCATTGTACATACATTTTTTTATATATATATATATACACAGTTGTGGTCAAAAGTTTACATACACTTGTAAAGAACATGTATGTCATGGCAGTCCAGAGTTTCCAATAATTTCAAGTCTTATTTTTCTGTGATAGTGATTGGATCACATACTTCTTCGTCACAAAAAACATTCATGAAGTTTGGTTCTTTTATGAATTTGTTATGGGTCTACTGAAAATGTGACCAAATCTGCTGGGTCAAAAATATACATACAGCAACATGAATGATCAATTTAGTTGATGTAGAAGTTGTGTCAATCAAATTATCTTTGCGGCCTCTCAACGTCTTGTGAGTGATTATGATTGACGACAGCTGGTGACTTCTCTGATCCCATTTAAATAGGACTCATTGATACAATCATTAGACTCAGACACAAACACTACAATGGGAAAGTCAAAGGAGCTCAGCATGGATCTGAAAAAGCAGATCATTGACTTGAACAAGTCAGGAAAGTCACTTGGAGCAATTTCAAAGTAGCTACAGGTCCTGAGATCAACTGTGCAAACAATTGTTTGTAAGTATAAAGTGCACGGAACAGTTGTGTCACTGCCACGATCAGGAAGAAAACGCAAACTATCACCTGCTGCTGAGAGAAAATTGGTCAGGGTGGTCAAGAGTCTGACTTAAACCCCATCGAACATGTGGACAGTGCTGAAGAAACAAGTCCATGTCAGAAAGCCAACAAATTTAGCTGAACTGCACCGATTCTGTCAAGAGGAGTGGTCAAAGATTCAACCAGAAGCTTGTGGATGGCTACCAAAAGCGCCTAATTGAGGTGAAAATGGCCAAGGGACATGTAACCAAATATTAACATTGCTGTATGTATATTTTTGACCCAGCAGATTTGGTCACATTTTCAGTAGACCCATAATAAATTCATAAAAGAACCAAACTTCATGAATGTTTTTTGTGACAAAGAAGTATGTGCTCCAATCACTCTATCACAGAAAAATAATAATGGAAACTCTGGACTGCCATGACATACATCTTCTTTACAAATGTATGTAAACTTTTGACCACAACTGTATATTGAATTGTTTTAGCTCCAATTTTTCATGAGTTGAAAGCAAAGATCTAAGACTTTTTCTATGTACACAAAAGGTCTATTTCTCTCAGATTTTGTTCACAAACTTTAAATCTGTGTTAGTGAGCACTTCTCCTTTGCCGAGATAATCCATCCACCTGACAGGTGTGGCGTATCAAGATGCTGATTAGACAGCATGAGGCTTAGGCTGGTCACTATAAAAGGCCACTCTTCTAAAATGTGCAGTTTTATCTTGAAAAGAGACATTTATAGGCACTGAAGTATGGATGTCACAGATATGCAGTATCTCAACACATCTCCTTCACATGGAGCTGATCAGGTTGTTGGTCTGTGGAATGTCGGTCCACTCCTCTTCAATGGCTGTGCGAAGTTGCTGGATATTGGCAGGAACTGGAACACGCCGTCGTATACGTCGATCCAGAGCATCCCAAACATGCTCAATGGGTGACATGTCCGGGGAGTATGGAGGCCACGCAAGAACTGGGATGTTTTCAGCTTCCGGGAATTGTGTACAGATCCTTGCAACATGGGGCTGTGCATTATCACGCTGCAACATGCGGTGATGGTGGTGGATGAATGGCACAACAATGGGCCTCAGGTATCTCTGTGCATTCACAATGCCATCAATAAAATGCACCCGTGTTCGTTGTCCGTAGCATATGCCTGCCCCATACCATAACCCCACCGCCACCATGGGCCACTCGAGTCACAACGTTGACATCAGCAAACCGCTCACCCACATGACGCCATACACACTGTCTGCCATCCGCCCGGTACAGTGAAAACCGGGATTCATCCGTGAAGAGAACACTTCTCCAAACTGCCAGACGCCATCGAAACGTGAGCATTTGCCCGCTCAAGTCGGTTACGACGACGAACTGCAGTCGGGTCAAGACCCCGGTGAGGACGACGAGCATGCAGATGAGCTTCCCCTGGACAGTTTGTGCAGAAATTCTTTGGTTATGCAAAACAATTGGTTGCATCGGCTGTCCGGGTGGCTGGTCTCAGACGATCTTGCGGTTGAAGATGCCGGATGTGGAGGTCCTGGGCTGGCGTGGTGACACGTGGTCTGCGGTTGTGAGGCCGGTTGGATGTACTGCCAAATTCTCGGAAAACGAATTTGGAGACGGCTTATGGTAGAGAAATGAACATTCAATTCACAGGGCAACAGCTCTGGTGGACATTCCTTCCTCCATTGTGCTGTGTGATAAAACTGCACATTTTAGAAGAGAGGCCTTTTATAGTGACCAGCCTAAGCCTCATGCTGTCTAATCAGCATCTTGATACACCACACCTGTCAGGTGGATGGATTATCTCGGCTCACTAATACAGATTTAAACAAGATTGTCAACAAAATTTGAGAGAAATAGACCTTTTGTGTTCATAGAAAAACTCTTCGATCTTTGCTTTCAACTCATGAAAACTGGAGCTAAAACAAAAGTGTTGCGTTTATATTTGAGTTCAGTTGTATTTCCGTCATTTGTTGACATGAAACGAAAACATTGAACGTTAACGTGAGGTTTGCCGTTGTGTTGCATTGCGTTGCGTTGCAGTTGCAGTTGGCGGGTCTCCGGCTCACAATAAGCGCGAGGAGACACCAGGTTGTTATTTATGACGCTTTTGTTTGGAGGCGTTAAAGCGCACATCAATCACGAGGCGCCGTGCGTTCAGACGCTCGGTTACACATTTGTTCTGCATAGTTAAACACCCGGGTGACGCCCGGACAGGCAGGTCCACCGACACGACGACGATATGATATGACACGTGTATAATGGATATGAATATGGAGCAATGACTTGTGGAGCGGAGACAGCCGTCACCCTTTTTTTAATGCCGGGGTGGTGGGTGGTGGTGGGGGGGGTGGTGGTGGGGGGGCGGGGGGTGCCCCTGCGTTGCGTCTCACGCGGCGGGTAGACCCCGTAGCAGCGGTCGTATTAAAAACAACTCCCGGGTGCACACTTTGTGATCATCTGCCCATCGATAGCGTGGAGTCGTCGGTTGTCGACAAATTAATCCGCTGATTGGATGCCAGACACAGGGAGGACTACCGGTAAATATCGCATTTTATGTCAGTAAATAAATAATATCGTACGTGTCATCATTTTGTAAATTAGTCTTGTTGGTGGGGAGGGGGTGGGGATGTGGGGATGATTGCGTTTGTATCGTTGTATTGATTACCATAGTATTTTTGTACTCTTTTAAAGTGTAATTTTAAAAGAAGCCCACGTCGTGGAACAAACATATCGGCCCAAAACCATCGGCCCCAAAAAGAGGGCGGCGGGGGCGGGGCTGGGGGGGCGGGGGGGGGTGGGGGGGGAGGTGTGACAGACTTTATGATCCTCTAGAGGGCAGCGTCACTACAAACGCATCTTCTTCGCGACGACGTCGTCGGCGGCGTGTGAATGTCATCCGTAGGGTTCAGCCCCCGTGACTCATTACTCTTCTTCAGCTCAAGTCGGCCCCTTAAGTGGTCGTATTTACTTGACTTTGGGCGGGAAAAAATATCGGTCAAGGATTTTGAAATTGCACACACGCACACGCACACGCTCACACACACACACACACGCGCACTCACACACACACACACAGAGAAAAAGAGGAGAGGAAGATGGACGAGTGACACGTCGTCATGGTAACGTCTGTGAACCGCCTGGCCAATTCCATCATGCTGGAACGCTGCTGAAAGCGTGAGTGTGTTTGCCAAGACATGGTAAGCACTTTCCATTAATTTGTCAGCACACCCAAAGTTCAAATGCATCCATCCTTAGCGCTCTCTCTCTCACCCCCTCTCTCTCTCTCTCACCCCCTCTTCTCTCTCCTCTTCTCTCTCTCTCTCCTCTCACCCCTCTCTCTCTCTCTCTCTCATCCCTCTCTCTCTCATCCCTCTCTCTCTCTCTCTCTCTCTCTCTCTCTCTCTCATCCCCTCTCTCTCTCTCTCTCTCTCTCTCTCTTCTCTCTCATCCTCTCCCTCTCTCATCCTCTGCTTCCCCAGTCATGTCCTTACAAACCCAGTAGATTAGTGCAGGAGTTGCAGCATTACCCCAGCTTCTGAAGTGCAGGTTCAGGCGAGGTTCACCACACACACACACACACGCACACGCACGTACACACCACACACGCACACGCGCACACACGAACACACACACACGCACACACACACACCAAACAAAAAGCCACTGAGAAGTGGAGGAGAAGAGAAAAATTGCCCTTGTTCTTGTTCTTTCTAAGACAAGTAAATTGTGGGGGAATCTCGCAGAAGCGCTTTCTTATACGTGAGCACAGAGAGACGCCGTCAGACAGTTGGATTAATTCTCTCCCTCAGGGGCCCTGTGTGGTTTGCTTCGTTCGTTTGGCTAAAATGCGGAGGGATTATCCAGAAGGGTAGCAAGGTGTGGTACAGTACGAAAGGGGGCGTGGCTTAGCGTTGGCAGGTGAAACAAGGTGTTCATTCCAGAGATTGACAAAGCTGCAGGGGATGAGCGTGATTAGGATATATATATTATATATATATATACTGTATATATTGACATGTGTTTGCTCTCCCCACAGTAGGAGGCTGGGTTTGGACGGCGATCCATACCCTGAGACGAGGCCGACTCCATCACCCCCGAAGACGGGCCAATATTGAAACATATATTATATTTTGTTATGCCGCTGGGCAATCTTTTGAATTTGAGTTGCAATTATTCAAAGCCGACTACCGTCTCTCCCTCCCGGTCAAGAACATGGGTAAAGCCACAACGTGTGGCATTGTGGCAAAGAAACCGCTGCGCAAGGTATTTCAGCATCTGTGGGGGCCCAGTGTGTGTGTGTGTGTGTGTGTGTGTGTGTGTGTGTGTGTGTGTGTGCTAACCGTGGCAACCAAGATGAACCACCGTTGCTCCTGCATCACTGATTGTTTAAACCACAAATAGAAAGTTGAATCAGGAGGACGACTTCGTGCTGACATCTCCTGCAGATCTTATTCAGTGTGTTGGGCGGCCTACTGCAAGAGTTTGTCTGGTGTACCATCGGTTAAGAGTGGTCCCTGATGTTAAATTGACCTACAAATTGACCCGATGTTGAGAGCATGTTAAGATTAAAAAGTTAGAAGCAAACTACATGCTGATGCTTTCATATTTGTTTGTTCTTTACATCGCCTTGTTGTTATGTGCCTATTTGTTCATCTGCCTTGCTGTCTGTATACCCATTCTGCTGCTCTTTTCGCTGTAAATAATGTAAATATTGTGGGTGTTCTGATCCTCCAATTCGTGTTACTTGTATTGTATTGTTGTGTTGCACAGTCCGCTGGGCATCGCCACTTCTTCATTTCACTGCACCTCCTGTATGTGTGTGTGTGAGAATTAAACTCTTTGTGAATCTTGAACCTTGCTTCACTCAGTGGCAATGGATCATGGCAAAGATATGGCAATAACTTTTATTTTTGGTGATATCAGACTCTCTGTGGCTCTCACGTACGATTTGCCGAGGCCAAACACTGCACCCGGTATCTGAAGTGATTGAAAACCGCACCGATTCAGACCCGGAGAATATTAGCCCCGTGAGACGCGACCGTGTACCGATCTCGGAAGTTCCCCGTTCTGTTTCTCTCTCTGCGGATGAGTCTGGCCTTGGCGGAAAATGTTGAATGATCGATCAGCAATCAGCCCTCTGGATGGGAGTTTCATTTCACGACAAGAGCGGAGAGCGAGGAGCTCCACAGAATTTTAAAAACAATGACGCCGTTGTCGACACCGCCACCGCCACGACCGCCGCCACCACCGCCACCACCACCACCACCGCTGCCACCGCCGCCACACGTGGAAAGTCTTGCAATCGATCAGAAGCCTTTTATCTGAAATAAGCCGAACAACGATGACCAGAAATTTGCATGGAAGGCTCATCTCAAAAGGACGAGATGTTTTCGCTTCGCTTCCGACCAATTTTCAGAGCATTTAATTGCTGTCCTGCCGCGGCCAGACTGATGTTCGTCATGAAACGGAAACATGATCATCTAGATCAGTCTCACGAGGCTAAGAGTGTACAGCAGAACTAGGCCCTAAAGAAAAACCACGACGCTAAAGAAGTCATTTAGTGGGTTACACAGCGCCGTTGATCCTCGCCCAAATCTCAACAACGTCGGAGACGATGTAAATATGGACTCAAATAGCCCTCCACAGATTTAAACACATGCTATTCATTTGGGGTTACCAGGGTAACGTCAATCAAACATTCGGGCCACACCTCCCCCAAACCTGACTAAATGCAAGCGCCTTGTGCAACGGAGCAAAAAGCCTGAACAGCAAGAAAAAACACCAACATTTGAGCAGTAACGTATATATAACCTTTATGACGACAATAAACGTCGGAAAACAAGAATTTGCGTACTTTTACTGAGGATCCCTGCTCTGACCACTGAGTGATATTAAGTGGATGATATATCAGGATATTAAATGCATCGTGTCATAAAGCCAGTCTATAAAAACGCCCGCGATACGTACAATGCATTTAGAAATGAAAGAGTAAAAATAACTGGACGTGAGACCTGCTCAGCATTCTGATGGGATACTAATAAGCAGGGTAGGGAAACAGTCACAAGAATGCCAAAGGACCTGGTCTGTGTGTGTGTGTGTGTGTGTGCGTGTGCGTGTGTGTGCGCATGCGTGTGTGTGTGTGTGTGTGTGTGTGTGTGTGTGTGTGTGCACGCACCATGGAAACTGTGCTGCTGTGAGTTGTTGTTACGAGACGGATGATGTAATGAAGCTGGAAACAAAGTTTGAACAATGAACAAAACTAATAACATATATTATATATATATTCTTTACATTACCCGCCCCCCCCCCACCCGCCGACACCTCCGACCCCGACCGCCCCCCCCTATGTCTTGCATTGTGACATCTCAGCGCGCTCTTTACAGATTAAAAAAAAACCCAAAAACATGACGCAATTCATGTTTTCAAGTTCAACAATATGGCCTTTGGATTAATTACTGAATTAGATTTTCGCCCACCAATGTCACATCTGCGCACAAAAGGATTTCAGAAGAGGGATTATCTGCGGAGAGAAAAGGGGGGCTGTGGGATAAAACAGAGAGGTCTCGCCGCTGACCCGATAACCATGGCAGCCCGGCGGAATGACGGTGGCTGAGCGATGATAACACAGAAGCGGTGACATTAAGCAGCACAATAGAGCGAGCGGCAGAACATTGGGGGGGCCACACACACACACACACACACACACACACAGACACACACACACACACACAGACACACACACACACACACACACACACACATGAAGACACACACAGACACACCCACACACACACACGTAGGGACACAGGCATACGTCTATCTGCTGCTTTTCTAATGTTATAATTAAATTCCTTGCTGTCCTGCTGGGAACAAAACCCTGGGCCTTGTATTCTTTATTCAACACTTTATTCGACACGCAGACAGCATACAAACCTCTCTGTCGACGGTTAAAAGGGCATCTATTATATTTGAATGTTGCATTTTCTCGTTCCATTTTTTTTCTCCAACTTTCGTAAACCCCTGAGCCAAGGAGCCGCTTTTGACTGACAGACAAGTCTTCCCGAAAGCCTTACAGACACAAGAAGAGGTTTTGTCAGGAAATATTTATAGCACGGTGTTGAACACCGCGGCTATTGTAAGTATAGGCCTCGGATAACGATGATCATGATTGCTTTGCCAATTCCCTTCGCCAGCTTTAGGAGGAGGAAAGATTCAACAAGACTGAGAGCTTGTTGAATTCATGTACAAATATGAATATATAGCAGAGTCTCCTGCCACAGTGCCACATAACGTGGCTTCTTTGGAGGAACCTCCAAGGACACAGGCAGGTGGTGGTGTTGAAAAGTCGGTTTATTGCAAAGATTGAAGACATGACTTAACCTGTGATGCACTGATTAGCCAATGCACCACAGACTCTAACTGGGCCAGGTGAGGCCAATTAAGCCAGCCACCAATCACACACACACTCCCAAAATACTGTATGTATGTATATATATATATATATAGCCGTATATAATAATTCATATAACTTAGGAGGATCTATGTTTTTTGGAGGGGGGCGGGGGGGGAGGGTTACTCATGTCAAAGCGTAAATGAAGAAATATTTTTTAAAAGACGGCCAAATTAGCACCTAATCATTTCATGAGCATAAGGGACAAAAACCGGAAGCGTGGCTGAGCAGATGCTAATTACCCG
>PIJE02000650.1:205883-218383 GCA_002895965.2 Coryphaenoides rupestris | reverse complement strand
AACTGAGTGAATGGGCGCCGAATGAACTGTGGGATGTTGCCAGTGAATCAACAATCAGGCAGATGCTGACCTTTTCCACAACATGGCAACACAATCGTGAGTCTTGAACAATAGGGGGCTGATTACACACCGACGCTCTCTCGGTATACGTGCGCGTCATCGATACGGATTTGCATTTGCGCAGAACGTTATTATACACACACACACCGCCCAGAATGTGTAACGTCGACCATAGATGAATTTAATTCTCATTGTACCCCCGTGAACCTCCGTGGAGGTGCCTTGAATTAATGTGCTTTTGTATCTCAATACAAAGGCTAGCGCTGGACGGATGTCTATTTTATGCTAAATAGATGTATTTCCATTATGCTTCATATTTATATATGATTATGGTTGTTTTTTTTACATACAGCGGTAATGTAAGTAAACATTGCATTGACATTTTCACTCTCATCAACAATTTGATAGCTCTGGTTATATATAGTATATGCAAACCCAGTTTAAAGTCAAACAGAATCAGGGCTGGGGACGGGAGTTGTAATGGTTATGACCTTCACCTGACAGTGAAGACTGGCGAGACTGGCGAGGCTGTCAACGATCCGTCTCTGTCTCCCCTCCTTGGTGTATGTTCTGTGTTCTTGGCGCACCCTGCTGGACGTTTTATGTTATCGTTCACCACCACGTGTTCTGATGTGTCTCCGCCCCCCCCACCTCGTCATAGTTGACCTCCTTCATCGTGTTGTTTCCTTGTACGTTTTAGTTGATATCTGTTCAGTTATTGTTTTCTCGTGTTTTATCTGGTCCTCTGTTCTCCGTGTGTTTTAGTGTATCTGGTTGTTCATTGTTTCATGTTATATTTTGTCGTCTGCCTAATTCCGGTGTTCAGTGTTGTTTTCCTGGCCTCGATCGTCCGCACCTCTCTCCACGTTCCCTCGTTAGCGTCTCCCTATTTATACCTGGCCCAAGCCTGTGTTCCCTGTCAGTTCCTCGTCGTTGTTCCGTCTCTGAGGTATCCTGACGGTTCGGTTCGTTTCGTGTCTACTCTGGTATCGAGTGTTCTGGCGGCCCCCCCAGTTTTTGTATCTCCGTCACATTAGTTTTGATTCAATCATTTCAGTTCACCCCCGCTGTCTGCATCGGGTCCTCTCCTCTAAACCTACACCACCACCCAGTAACAGACACTCGTTTTAATGCCAAAATAAAGATCCTTCACGTCCAATTGTATTTCGAAAACACAACTGAGTGAAAGTGTGAGGATTAAAACGTCACCCAGACCTCACATACGCTGTATCAAAGGAGCTGTGGTTAATTGTAATTGATTTTCAGCCACTATCTCAAATTGCCTTCCATAGTGGTTTTGCTCATTTTTTGTTCCCATTCAGATGCGGTGCACAATTATGCCACCGCGTCAGGTGACCCAGCAACAAGCAAACAAAGCCCAAACCCAAACCCCTCATTATTTCTTCCTCTTCGGTGGGAGGCGACACCGAGAGAGCAAAGCCTTTTTATCTTATCTTATCTTTTTGTCTCCGAGCCTTCCGGCTGTAGCGTCGTGTGTTTTTAATCAAGCCGTGTTTTAATCAAACACGACGCGATTTGCCCTATTTTCCATCGTGAGACGAGTCGCTGTTGGACTCCGTATTTGCCACGAAATATCAAATACGTTTATTGGGTGTTGGGACGGGGGGGGGGGGGGGGACTGGGATGTGTGTGTGTGTGTGTGTGTGTGTGTTTATGTAATTCCACCACAGAAATACTTTTCCACGTCACAACACATTAAACAAACCGAACCAAACCCCATTACTTCTTCTACCACTCTGTGTGGTCCCTTTAGTTCTGTGTTTGTTCGTAACAAGGTGGTGTTCCGAGCCAGCTCCAGCTCCTGTCCATCTTCACTTCTTCTTTTTCTCCATCCAGACTCCCACTCTCAGACTAACAGGAACTGTGTAATCGTACACTCAGAGGAATAATATACCCGGGGAAACTTCAGAGCGTGGCGGCACTGCAGCTCACTATAATAGGATTTCAGCACTTTTCACCGGTTTCTAAGCCTCTGGCGGAGAGCCTGTGTTAACCGCTGGCCGGGTCTCCTCCTCCTCCTCCTCCTCCTCCTCCTCCTCCTCCTCCTCCTCCTCCTCCTCCTCTTCCTCTCCCAGCATACACTACCTTATCCCAGCCAGCTGCTGGAAAACCCTTCTGGAAACAGGGCTCAAGTAGAGAAAGGGTTTGGGTGAATGTGTGTGTGTGTGTGTGTGTGTGTGTGTGTGTGTGTGCGTGTGTGTGTGCTGACACTATGGAACCCGCAATCCCATCGAGAATAAGTCACAAAGTCATGACTCACCAACCACCGTAGGGCCTGCTGGCCACGAATAGCGCGGCCGGGTGAACAGTGTTGTCTGTGGCTAGCGCTAGCGCTAGCGTGCTGCTAGCCGTGGTCAGTGCTAGCGGTAATAGCGTTAAGCATCTCTTTAAAGGAGAGGTGGGAGGTGGACACTTTCCCATCATTTTGGTGTCACCGTTAACCGTTTTTAATGTGTCCAGTATCGAGTGAGAACGCTTCAGCCGTCAACTACGAAATGTCTGCAATGTAAACCTTATGTAAACCGTCAATGTACGTCCGTCGGCTCGTTTTTTGCCACTGACAGGCTGATCAGATTGCTATTATAAGTGTATGACACACAGCATCTCTGCAGAGAAATAACACCTTTTTCCTTTGGCTTTAGCATGTTATTGTTATCTAACCGAGTGGCAAGTTCTGAAATCTTGCATCGTTTCTTCTTGTTGTTGAAATCTGCTCAATATTCGGTCATGACTTGGACTGATCTTTGAGGTAACACTTACGCTACGGGCTCCGTAGTTCACTTGCGCGAGTACTGCGCCTTCCGACACTTACTGACTTACGTTTACACCGCAACTCTCACGAGAGCGATCCTTCTCCTTGAGCAAGACGAGCTTCGACACAATAACAAGCAGACCCAAAAAAACATCTTTATTTCTCTGTAGAGATCCTTTCCATAATGTTGTCAGACACTTGTAATAAGAACCTTAGCCTGTCAGTGGCGAAAAAAAACCAACAAGCACTTCTCCAGGTGTGTACATTGACAGGCGCTATTGGCCCCCAGAGGGTGACACTGCATGTGTTTTTGCGGGATGGTGGCTGAAGCAATCCAACCCAATACCGGACCAGTTTGAGAAACGGACCGAAAATAATGTGACAAAATAGGGTCTGGGTGGAAAAACCCGGGAGGCGTCGTTTCATGGATAATACTGTGTGTGTGTGTGTTGCGAATAAATTATCCGATGAGGTATATGCAATCAATGCTAATGTGCCTTGGTGGACATTGGTGGTTTTGGGTGATCGGATGGGGGGGGGGGGTCACATCGGGTGTGTTTGCCAGCGTTTTTTTTCCGTGGACAACTGCTAGGCGGCGCTGCATCCATCCGTCCAGTAGGCTGTGATGGTGAGTTGGATATTTCTCTGGTTTATGGTATTCTCTATATTGTTCATTGACAGGGGCTGGAGCACTGGCCGTCCAGTCTTTCGTTCTGGACACTACCGGTCTCAAGACTAATTCAAGGCTAGGGTTCTAGATGGTCTCGGTCTCGTCGGGGAGCTCTGTTTGAAACGGCGTACATATTGTGTTTACGACTTTTAGATGTAATGAACAGAAACAATTCTCAAAAGATTGGTATTATATTATATTATTATATATATATATTCACCAGTGGCTGGGTCTGGACTCGGGACTCCACCGAGGAGGTCTTGAGGACAGCTCTGCTTATTGCCCTGATTGACCAACCAGTGGCATTCTATTCCACCATCTTATCCAGCATTTCTTTCTTTCAGTAATGTTCTTTGTTGGTATTCATTTGATTCCCCAGAATATAAAGAAATAATATTCTGCTCTATTATCTTGTGTGTGTGTGTGTGTGTACGCCCATGTGTATGTGTCCTGTGTGTGTGTGTGTGTGTGTGTGTGTGTGTAGTGTGTGTGTGTGTGTTTGTGTGTGTGTGTTTGTGTGTGTGTGTTTAGCGGGGAAGACGTGTCCTTCAGTTGGTCCCATCAGTATTTGTCAGTGGCCACAATGCATGTCCTTGTCCCAGCTTGCAAACACACCCACACACACACACACACACACACACACACATTGTGTTCTCAATACTTTATTATATGATTATGGTTGTTGTTTTTTTTAACATACAGCGGTAATGTAAGTAAACATTGCATTGACATTTTCACTCTCATCAACAATTTGATAGCTCTGGTTATATATAGTATATGCAAACCCAGTTTAAAGTCAAACAGAATCAGGGCTGGGGACGGGAGTTGTAATGGTTATGACCTTCACCTGACAGTGAAGACTGGCGAGACTGGTGAGGCTGTCAACGATCCGTCTCTGTCTCCCCTCCTTGGTGTATGTTCTGTGTTGTTGGCGCACCCTGCTGGACGTTTTATGTTATCGTTCACCACCACGTGTTCTCATGTGTCTCCGCCCCCCCCCACCTCGTCATAGTTGACCTCCTTCATCGTGTTGCTTCCTCGATTGTTTTACTTGATATCTGTTCAGTTATTGTTTTCTCGTGTTTTATCTGGTGCTGTGTTCCCCGTGTGTTTTAGTGTATCTGGTTGTTCATTGGTTTCATGTTATATTTTGTCGTCTGCCTAATTCCGGGTGTTCAGTGTTGTTTTCCTGGCCTCGATCGTCCGCACCTCTCTCCACGTTCCCTCGTTAGCATCTCCCTATTTATACCTGGCCCCAAGCCTGTGTTCCCTGTCAGTTCCTCGTCGTTGTTCCGTCTCTGAGGTATCCTGACGGTTCGTTTCGTGTCTACTCTGGTATCCGAGTGTTCTGGCGGCCCCCCAGTTTTGTATCTTCCGTCACAATAGTTTTGATTCAATCATTTCAGTTCACCCCCGGCTGTCTGCATCGGGTCCTCTCCTCTAAACCTACACCACCACCCAGTAACAGACACTCGCTTTAATGCCAAAATAAAGATCCTTCACGTCGAATTGTATTTCGAAAACACAACTGAGTGAAAGTGTGAGGATAAAACGTCACCCAGACCTCACAGAACGGTGTATCAAAGGAGCTGTGGTTAATTGTAATTGATTTTCAGCCACTATCTCAAATTGCCTCCATAGTGGTTTTGCAAATTTTTGTTCCCATTCAGATGCAGCGTGCACAATTATGCCACCGTGTCAGGTGACCAGCAACAAGCAAACAAAGCCCAAACCCAAAACCCCTCATTATTTCTTCCTCTTCGGAAAAGGGGAGGCGACACAAGAGAGCAAAGCCTTTTCTATCTTATCTGTATCTTTTTGTCTCCGAGCCTTCCGGCTGTAGCGTCGGTGTGTTTTTAATCAAGCCGTGTTTTAATCAAACACGATGCGTTTGCCCTATTTTCCATCGTTGAGATGAGTCGCTGTTGGACTCCGTATTTGCCACGAAATATCAAATATGTTTATTGGGTGTTGGGGACGGGGGGGACTGGATGTGTGTGTGTGTTTATGTAATTCCACCACAGAAATACTTTTCCACGTCACAACACATTAAAACAAACCGAACCAAAACCCCATCGCTTTTTCTACCACTCTGTGCGGTCCCTTTAGTTCTGTGTTTGTTCGTAACAAGGTGGTGTTCCGAGCCAGCTCCAGCTCCTGTCCATCTTCACTTCTTCTTTTTCTCCATCCAGACTCCCGCTCTCAGACTAACAGGAACTGTGTAATCGTACACTCAGAGGAATAATATACCCGGGGAAACTTCAGAGCGTGGCGGCACTGCAGCTCACTATAATAGGATTTCAGCACTTTTCACCGGTTTCTAAGCCTCTGGCGGAGAGCCTGTGTTAACCGCTGGCCGGGTCTCCTCCTCCTCCTCCTCCTCCTCCTCCTCCTCCTCCTCTTCCTCTCCCAGCATACACTACCTTATCCCAGCCAGCTGCTGGAAACCCCTTCTGGAAACAGGGCTCAAGTAGAGAAAGGGTTTGGGTGAATGTGTGTGTGTGTGTGTGTGTGTGTGTGTGTGTGTGTGTGTGTGTGTGTGTGTGTGTGTGTGGTGTGTGTGTGTGTGTGTGTGTGTGTGTGTATGTGTGTGTGCGTGTGTGTGTGCTGACACTATGGAACCCGCAATCCCATCGAGAATAAGTCACAAAGTCATGACTCACCAACCACCGTAGGGCCTGCTGGCCACGAATAGCGCGGCCGGGTGAACAGTGTTGTTGTCTGCGGCTAGTGCTAGCGCTAGCCATGAACCGTGCTGCTAGCCGTGGTCAGTGCTAGCGCGGTCATAGCGTTCAACACCTCTTTAAAGGAGAGGTGGGAGGTGGGAGGTGGGAGGTGGACCCTTTCCCATCATCAAGTGACTAAAGCAGACAACCGTTTTGTTTTTTGTTTTTTTAAATTGTGTCCAGTATTGAGTGAGAACACTTCAGCCGTCAACTACGAAATGTCTGCAATGTAAACCTTATGTAAACCGTCAATGTACGTCCGTCGGCTCGTTTTTTGCCGCTGACAGGCTGATCAGATTGCTATTATAAGTGTATGACACACAGCATCTCTGCAGAGAAACAACACCTTTTTCCTTTGGCTTTAGCGTGTTATTGTTATCTAACCGAGTTCTGAAATCTTGTATCATTTCTTCTTGTTGTTGAAATCTGCTCAATATTCAGTCATGACTTGGACTGATCTTTGAGGTAACACTTAAGCTACGGGCTCCGTAGTTCACTTGCGCGAGTACTGCGCCTTCCGACACTTACTGACTTACGTCTACACCGCTCTCCCCGACGCAACTCTCACCAGAGCGATCCTTCTCCTTGAGCAAGACGAGGTTCGACACAATGACAAGCAGACTGGATCAGGCGAAAAAAACCCCAAAAAAACAGCTCTCTGTAGAGATCCTTTCCATAATGTTGTCAGACACTTGTAATAAGAACCTTAGCCTGTCAGTGGCCAAAAAACCAACAAGCACTTCTCCAGGTGTGTACATTGTCAGGCTCTATTGGCCCCCAGAGGGTGACACTGCATGTGTTTTGCGGGACGGTGGCTGAAGCAATCCAACCCAATACTGGACCAGTTTGAGAAACGGACCGAAAATAATGTGACAAAATAGGGTCCGGGTGGAAAAACCCGGGAGGCGTCGCTTCATGGATAATACTGTGTGTGTGTGTTGCGAATAAATTATCCGATGAGGTATATGCAATCAATGCTAATGTGCCTTGGTGGACATTGGCGGGCCGAGAC
Organism: Coryphaenoides rupestris; assembly: GCA_002895965.2. Lineage (NCBI taxonomy): Eukaryota > Metazoa > Chordata > Actinopteri > Gadiformes > Macrouridae > Coryphaenoides > Coryphaenoides rupestris. The sequence continues at coordinate 211,142 of PIJE02000650.1, read as the reverse complement.
GTCGCGGAATTTGGTGGTTTTGGGTGATCGGGATGGGGGGGGGGGGGGGGCAGCCCCACGCCAGCGTTTTTTTTCCGTGGACAACTGCTAGACGGCGCTGCATCCATCCGTCCAGTAGGGTGTGATGGTGAGTTGGATATTTCTCTGGTTTATGATATTCTCTATATTGCTCATTGACAGGGGCTGGAGCACTGGCCGTCCAGTCTTTCGTTCTGGACACCACCGGTCTCAAGACTAATTCAAGACTAGAGTTCTAGATGGTCTCGGTCTCGTCGGGGAGCTCTGTTTGAAAACGGCGTACATATTGTGTTTACGACTTTTATATGTAATGAACAGAAACAATTCTCGAAAGATTGGTATTATATTATATTATTATATATATATATTCACCAGTGGCTGGGTCTGGACTCGGGACTCCACGAGGAGGTCTCGAGGACAGCTCTGCTTATTGCCCTGATTGAGCAACCAGTGGCATTCTATTCCACCATCTTATCCAGCATTTCTTTCTTTCAGTAATGTTCTTTGTTGATATTCATTTGATTCCCCAGAATATAAAGAAATAATATTCTGCTCTATTATCTTGTGTGTGTGTGTGTGTGCCCATGTGTATGTGCCTGTGTGTGTGTGCCTGTGTGTGTGTGTGTGTGTGTTTGTGTGTGTGTGTGTTTGTGTGTGTGTGTAGCGGGAAGACATGTCCTTCAGTTGGTCCCATCAGTATTTGTCAGTGGCCACAATGCATGTCCTTGTCCCAGCTTGCAAACACACCCACACACACACACACACACACACACACACATTGTGTTCTCAATACTTATTTGAGTATTTTGCGTGTTATGCTGCTGCTGCCGGGTCTGAGTCCAAACCTTGAGATCATGAAAAATGTCCAACATGTTTGCACTCTCCCGGGTCCATGACAAGTCTGAAGAAAACAGACCGCTTGCTGTTCGGAAAAGAGGATTTCAATCATCTTTCCTTTGCTTCACGACTCTATAAACATACAATTGCAAAATGTGCGCTGTGTGAACGCCAGGCTGTGTTGAACCGGAGCACCAATCCCACCAAACCTTTCCTCACACAGTAAGCAAACACGCATGTTGTTCAGCAGTGGCTGGGCTTTTGTGCAAATCCACTCGTAGATTCTCATATGAAACAATTCCTGATTTGAAGGCTGCAATCATCATTTCATCACATGAGTAGTTCAGAGTTCACCTGGACTCTGCATAAATGGAAAATGGTTAATAGATTGAGCTTTTATCCGAATCGCTTTTCAGTTGCCTGACATTCACCCGCTCATACATCGACCGCGGTGCCAACCATGCAAGGTGGAGTCTTGCTCAGGGACACCTCGGCACTTAGCTAGGCGGAGCCCGGGGATCGAACCAGCAACCTTCCTGTTGCCAGACAACTGTTCTTACCTCCTGAGCTACTCCCGCCCCCCATAGCCTAGCACTAACTTGCGTGTTTGTACTTCTTGGCATTATTAATAGTACTTAGCATATTGTATGTCCTTGGTAATGCACTGTTGGTACTGATGTGCAACTGATGTTGGTACTGCACTCAGAATTGCACTTCTGCTCTTATCCCAGCGATTATGCAGGCAGCCTAGCAATTATGAAACTCGTTCTATTAGCCTCGCAATTATGAATACTTGAAACCTGCTCTATTCTTATCTTTATGTACCACAGTGATATATTGCAGTCTCTTTCAACAGATGTACTCTTTGTAAATCGCTTTGGATAAAAGCGTCTGCCAAATGCCCTCAATGTAAATGATTCAGTGTGCACTATATACTGTGTATATATATATATATATATATATATATATATGGAAAATGGAAAAACGATATATACTGTGTGTATTATATATATACACAGTATATATCGTTTTTCCATTTTTCCTCACTGTCGGGTTGCCATGGGCCACGCAGACCACCACCCCACCCCACCCTCTCCTCACTCCCAGACTCCCATCTCATGATTCTAAGCATGATCTACAGCCTCCCAGCAGCACCCTCCCAAAGTGAGTGTGTGTGTGTGTGTGTGTGTGTGTGTCCATCCCGCCCCCCCCCCCCCCCCCCCCCACCACTCTCCCCCATAGATTGCTTCCCCCCCTTCCTCTCCTTCCCTCCACCACTGAAAGCTCACACGTTCCCTGCAGGTCTTCCCGTCCATTACGAGGGGGTGGGAGGGAGGAAGGAGATCACAGTACTGGGGGCCTAGACGGCGGCGGCGGCGGCGTGGGGGTTGGTTGGGACACGGGTCTCTTCACCGGAGGAGCAGGAGGCTCCGGGGGTGCAGCTATCTCCGCCTATCACCTAACAGCGAGGCCTCACCTGACTCCTCTCCTCCAGCGGCCCGCCGGACACATCGGTCATGCTCCCCTCCGCAAATCTTTATTTAAGATGTGTCTTCCTCACACACCCCCCCCCGTCTGGGGCCTGTTGACCGCGAGTGTGTGTATGTGTGTGTTGTGCTACTGTGGGGGGGATTAAGTATCGCTATGATGTGAGAGTGGGAGGGAGAGAGAGAGAGAGAGAGAGAGAGAGAGAGAGAGAATTGGACAGGGTTTCCTTGTTTTCAGTCTATACATAAGCCGTAGGTGTCTGCCAGTCTATCAGCCCCGAGGAGAAGGGCTTAATAACAGCCTAATTAACAGGATAGCCCATTACCGATAAGGATCAGGCGAAGGATAACTTGGGGGGCTCACTAATTAAAAGAAGACGGGGGGGGTGGGGGGGGCGGTGGCGTGGGGGGGGGGGGGGGGGGGTGTGTGTGGGTAGTTGGCGTGGATGCCGGCAAGCTGTGAAAGTTTAAGTTTGCATGGCGAGAGACAAAAGCTGCCGTCGCGATCCACTGTGATGCGCTGTGACTGTGGCCTGATGCTATTTTCCAGGGTGCCCTGGTGTCTCGCACCCGTGGCTATTACCGACTTGAAAAGGATGACTTCCCTCTAAATTAGATTTTTCATTCTCTCCCCCTCTCTCTCTCTCTCTCTCTCCCTCCCTCTCTCTCTCTCTTTGTTTGTGTCTGTCTCTTGTGTGTGTGTGTGTGTGTGTGTGTGCATGGGCGATTGCAGAGCGTGGGCACATTAGCGTGTCTGCGGGCGCCGTCGATGAAGGCGGGAAGCGGTGTCGGTTTTATTGTCCCCCCACTTGGTGGCAGTGGAGTTCCACTGCTGTGGGAACGGCGGGAGCGGCAGACTTTTATGACACACATCCACCTCCCAACTCCCAGGCAGCAGAAAAACAACAACAGAATGGCAGGAATTAGAACTGGACTGATTTTTGTGTAACCGGGGGGTTGCCTTCCTTGGGTGCGTTGTCGTGAGTGGGGCCTGAGTGCCGCCTGGTGGCCCGAAGGTGCTGTGGCTAGTTTTTGTTCTTGTATCGGATCTGTCGTGAAAGGTATTCCCTCTGGTGACCATTCTTGTGGGGGCGTATGCCGCGGAGCATATGTCCCGAACGCTACTCTTGTCGTCATTTCTGCATAGCTGGTCTGTTCTTCTGTGTACTGATCTGTGTTTAACTATAACCACCAATTGATTCCCGTGTTGTTTCCCGTGTTATGTGTTCCGTGTTATTCCATGTTATTACCGATGTTTTCGTGTAGATAGCAACATCGTTTTGCCAGTCTTGCCGTGTATTCCGTGTCGCCATGATCCTGTGCAGGTTCCTTCTCATGTTGTGCTATCTTTAGCGCGATATTTTTTGTGTATTAGGCAGGATTTAACACGGCAAACATGGAAACACGTTTTCCATGTTTGCCGTGTTATTCCGTGTCTCCATGATCTCTGTGCTATTCCTTCCATGTTGTCAATGTTACTCCATGTTTTCTGTTATTCCGTGTTTCCATGTTGCCAATGCTACCCCGTGTTTCCATGCTATCCGTGCCGTTCTGTGCCGTCAGTGTTACTCCGTGTTTCCTGTGTTATTTCCACTCTTCCACGTCGTCCGTGTTGTGCTCCGTGTTTTCCGCGCCGCCGCCGCCGCCGCTCGGCACGGAGCTGCGCCGTGTGCTCCGTGTCACCCGTGCCGCTGCGGCGGGGAGCCCAGGTGCGGGCAGCAGCTTGCCGGGCCTCACAAGCCATCGCACTGATGAGCTGACGGGCGCAGGCCGCGGTCGGTGCCACGCTACCGTGCCCGCTCCTCTGGGGCCCGGGGGGGGGGGGGGTCGGGGGTCCAGGGGTCCACACAGCTGGCATTGTCTCTCGCCAAATCCCAATGGCAGGATTTCACTCCGACTTCCCGCCCCTCCGTCCTCCTCCTCCTCCCAAACGCAACAGTATGTTTTAGCCACAGCCCACCCACCCGCCCCCCCCACCGTCACGATGTTGACCTCCTTGGCTGCTTGCTGTCCACGAAATGAGAGATCAGGAGGAAGTGTCAGTCAGCCAAACACTTCCCTTTGTTACAGTTATTTCCCGGGTGATTCTGATCCCGGGGTTGCCGGTGTCCGCAGAGGCTCTGGCAACGGCGGAGCCCCTCACCGCGTCGACTCTTTAAATATTTAGCCGCATTAGTCTCAATCCGAGCGGCTATTGGTGCAGCACCAGACTCACTCATATTTCATGATTTACTGGGCGATCGGCTGAAGTTGGAAAAAAACAAACATACGCTTGCTTGCCCGAAAATAACTGAATAAAATCCACACACAGATGAGATGGAGTACCATGTGTACATGCTACATACATACAGTCTATATAAACGTGTGTGAATCAAAGTGTACAATCTCAAAATAACAACAACAATTCAATTCAGACGTGCGCAAGTATGCATACTTTTAATATTAGTTATCGATATATAGATCCAGCCGTATCACGAACATATACATGTAGATGTAGATATACAAAGAGCATGGACACATACGTACCGTAACGTGTGTGCGTAGGCGTCAACTGAAGGTGTGTTTGTTTGTGTAGTATTTATTGGAGCATAACTGAACGACCCTAAGGTGAAGCCCGAGACCCCATTAACCAACGGTGCAGCGGCGGTGGGCGTCACCCTGCCATGGGCATCCGCGGTGGAATTGCACAATTATCCCCCTCATTGTTTTGTCGGGCCCTTTATAATTACTGTTCGACTGCCGTGATGTGGATTGAATGTAATGGGGTCTACGCGCCGTGGGCTCCTCGAGACCCCGCTATCTGGTCACAGCAGAGGGGCCCCCCCCGCCACTCGCCATGGAATAGATAATTAGCCTGGCCATGGCAGTCTTTGTTAGAATAAATACAAAAAAGAAATACAAAGTAAATCCGAGACAC
>PIJE02000650.1:85821-202265 GCA_002895965.2 Coryphaenoides rupestris | reverse complement strand
TCAATTCAGACGTGCGCAAGTATGCATACTTTTAATATTAGTTATCGATATATAGATCCAGCCGTATCACGAACATATACATGTAGATGTAGATATACAAAGAGCATGGACACATACGTACCGTAACGTGTGTGCGTCTGAAGTGTGTTGTTGTTGTTATTTTGAGATAATGAAGACCCAGGTGAGGCCCGAGACCCCTATTAAACGGGCGCGGCGGTGGGCGTGACCGCCATGCGCACGCGGGGACATTTCCCCTTCATTGTTTGTCGGGCCCCCTGCGTGATGTGGATTGATGAATGGGCCGCGGTGGCTCCTCGCAGACCCCGCTATCTGTCCACAGCAGACGGGGCCCCCCCGCCACTGCCATGGAAGACAATTAGCCTGCCATGCAGTCTTTGTAGAATAAATACAAAAAAAAAATACAAATAATTCCAACGAGCTCTGGTTGCTCTGCCTGTCTTCTGCTAGGATGGCCTCTGCACTCAACCTCACCCCCTCACACATCTTTTTAATTTTCCATCATCATCATGATTCCCTTTATCAATGAGGGTCGTCTCCAGCAATTCCATTACAGTCAATTACAGCCGAGAGAGAGATAGAGAGAGAGAGGTTAAGAGAGAGAGAGAGAGAGAGAGAGAGAGAGAGGGTAAGAGAGATATGGAGAGAGAGAGGGTGGGATAGAGATGGAGAGAGAGAGCGAGAGAGAGAGAGATAGAGAGAGAGAGGGTGGGATAGAGATGGCGAGAGAGAGCGAGAGAGAGAGAGATAGAGAGAGAGAGGGTGGGCTAGAGATGGAGAGAGAGAGCGAGAGATGGAAGAGAGAGAGAGATGGGGAGAGATCTGGGCGTTTATCTTATTGAGCAAAAAAAAAGAGAGAGAGAGTCAGAGTCATCAGATGAGGAGCAACATGCACTGCCTCCTGCCCTGGCGTGCTGCAGGAGGAGCACCGGGAGGCCGGCCCAGGGACCCGGAGTGGCGACAGACATTTACGAGCCTTCAAGCCTAATGACACCGGAGAGAGACGGGGGGAGAGCACTGGCAACACACTGCTGGATACTACCGCTGCTAGTGTGTGTGTGTGTGTGTGTGTGTGTGCCCTGTGTGTCCCTTCCTCTTACTCTCCGTCTCTGTCTCTTGTTCCCTCTCTCTCCCTTGCCATCTCTCTTGCTCTCTCTCTATCTCTCTCACTCTCTCTCCCCCCCCTCTCGCTCTCTCTCCATCTCTCTCTCACACTCTCTCAATTTAAATTTAAATGTAAATGTAATGTAAAGAGCTTTATTGTCATGGGAAACGTATATTTACATTGCCAAAGCGAGTGGAAAATAAAAAGTATACTTATAAAGAACTAAATATATACAGGTCAGAAAATAACAAAATATTAAAAAATATATAAAAATACAAAAATAAGATACAATAAAAAGGAAAAAATTTAAAAAATCTCTCGTGTGTCTCGCTCTCTCCCATAATCTCTCTCTCTCTCCATCTCATCCTCCCACCCCTCTCTATCTCTCACCCTCGCCCTCTCCTCCCTCTCCCTCCTCTCTCTCTCTCCCTCCTCACCCCTCTCTCTCTCTCTCTCTCCTCTCTCTCTCTCTCTCTCTCTCCCTTTGTGCTCTCCCTCTGGTTCTCTTTCCCTCTGTCTGTTTATCTCTCCCCCCTCTTGTTATGCACACAAATGCACAAGTTCCTCTCAGTACACAGTATTACTTATTGCTGAAGGAACGTGCCTGAACCTACCGGAGCATTTCATGATTTCCATTTGTTTTCCAGATTCCTTCCTTGAAAACGTGGCGCACATTACAATGCGTAATCCTCCACATGAAATTTGATTCAGTCCAATTGGTTTATTGAATCCATTACTGGGCAGCAGACAGTAGCACACTTGAGAAGCTCTATTTGTCTCCATTAGAGACATCTGAAAGGGTACACAAAGCGGAACATAAAAATAGTCCCGTCTATTAATACAGCCTCCAGCTTTCCCCAGTGGAACCTAAAATGGACGTTGCTCTGCCTTACGCCGGCGACTGGAGTCCCAAGTGTTGGCCAATATCTTTTTTATCAACACCAGCTCTAGCATGTTGCTCTTAGCTGGGTGTGTATATATGTGTAACAATGGATGAATGAATGAATTAATGAATGAATATATAACCAAACAACAACTAATGAACCAAACTGTAAAGTTGAGACCTCGGGGACGGCAGAGCTTCAGGTACCATCTGCTGTGCGCTCCGACTCTTCACAGTTTGCTCCGTGACGGCAACACACTCCCCGTGCTTTGGCGCCTTACCTGCAGTGTTTGTGTTAGTGTTATACTTTGAAGCACGCTGAGATTAACGGCTCAATAAAAACCCACGCCCGTGTGTGTGTGTGTGTGGTGTGCACGTGTGTGTGTGTGTGTGTGTGTGTGCACGCTGTTTGTTATATTGCGGTCTGTACGTCGCACCCCCTCCGCCTAACCCCAGGTAGCCGGCTTTGCCCCGGCAATGACAGCAAAACAGATGGATTTGCCGCAGCTGGCTAACTCTTAGCTCAGAAGTGTACAGTTTTAGGCTGCCAGGACCCGCGGGAGAATGCACCAGCTCTGGGGGGAGCAGCCAGCGTGCACCTGACTCTGCAATTTAAAATTATCTGCGAGCTATTTTTAGATCGGGAGGAGGAAGGAGGAGGAGGAGGAGGTGGGGTGGAGGGGTGGAGCGAGGGACGAGGACGAGGAGGGTGGGCTGGGGCGGGGGGGAGCGTTTCACCTTTCTCTGCCGCGTCGGGGTTGCCGTCAGAACTAATCTGCGATCGCTAATGTGTAATGACCTACGCTAAACCCCGCTGAATAGATGATGATTATGATAATTCCCATTCTAAATAGATAGACCGGTTATGCCGTCGTTAGCGTTATTAATGACAACGATGGCCGGGGGACGCGCTTCCCTCGAAAAAGGTCAGTCCGCCGAGACGTCAGCGCGCGCGTCTCGCCACTGACACAGCACTGCGTGGCCGCTGCCCTATTGGTTTCCTCCCGGTGAGTAACTGGGCCAACGGCGGCTCTGATGAGCGGCCCACTCTCCGCTCACCGAGCCCAGTGCATTTGAGGATGCTTCCAAAGACGCCCGTGTGGGTAGAAGCGAAGAAGACTCACACATCATCACCCACACCACACAATGCGACGGTAATCTGTGTGTGCGCGTGTGGTGTGTGTGTGTGTGTGTGTGTGTGTGTGTGTACCTCGGTGGTACAGTATATACACAGTATATATATATATTTTATATCCTTCCCACCCCGGTGCATTATTGTGATATTTTTAGATGACAGGAAGGTTTGCTTACAGTATCACGGACAAATTTGACTGCAGACCAAAATGCAGGGAAATGCATTTTTAATGTGAACGATTTCCCTCCAGCCCTGAACAACAATACTGGATAATCCATAATAATCCATGGGCTCAGGTAAACACCCACCACTCTTAAGAGAAGCAGCTTGCTTGTATGAGAAGCGACTCCCAGAGTGAACGCCGTTAGCTGTCACTGTGGAGCAGGTAGGAGTGAAACACCTCACTCAAGGATACCCTTCACGTGGGCGCGGACATCTCTCTTAACACCCTGTTTGTCTCTGTGTGTGTGTGTGTGTGTGTGTGTGTGTGTGTGTGGGCTCTGCAAACCACACACGCAACAAGCACACAACACACACACACACACACACACACACGGGTTGCGTCCGTGCTTTATTGTTTTGCTTTTCAGTCCATTTCATCATCAGGAATCAAACCGGGATATTTATCCCTGATCAGATGTGACACGGGTTACTTCCGCACATTAGCTTTTGTTACCTCACGGTAATTCGCGCGCCCGCCGCCACCGCCGTACCGCCGCCGTACCGCCGCCGGCCCAGATGTGTTTATCGTCGAGTGCTGCGGAATTGCGTATGGGACCCGCCTGTCACACGAGGGCTCGGCGCAGGCCACTGATAGTATTAACTACGGTGATTTGAATAGTGATTGAGCAGAACAGCGCTGCCCCTCTTTGCACTGCGACGGCGTCCTTCGTGCCTCACTTAACATTAATACCATTTGTTATCGCGGCGTTATCCCGACGCCTCGTACAGGCGAGCGCACAGCGGAGTGTGTCGAGCACCGCCGCCGCCACCACGCCACCGCCGCCCAAAACAATCGCTTCCCACCCAGGAGAACACACCCACACACACACACACATCCCGGGGAAAAAGCGACAAGAGACCCGTTTTCCCCTTCTGTACGTGCGGCTGTTTTGATCCTGCCGCGGGTGAACGCAAATGGAATCACGTCAGGAGGAAAGGCGCTTGTGTCTCTCATGTTTGATTGTTTGTTGTTTCGTTGGGTTCCTCGCTTCCGTTGGATCCCGGGCAGCCCGCGTCGCGGCGTCTTCTTCGAGCGGAACTAAGCGACTAAGCTTGGGTTCACATGGCTCGGCTCGGTTTGACTGTTCAAAACCGAGTGTTCGCGGCGATGACGTCCCTCCTCGCCCGTCGCCGGCCAGCCCGACTCGGTGCACGTGCGCGGCGTCGGTCTGCAGTGTTTACCGAGAGGGTCGACAAAAAGCCCGCTCTAATCCAAAATGGCTGCCGAAGAGGAGATGGCAGAACGTCAATTTGTATTGTGCTGGATTCAAATGTTTTGTACACTTTTGCACATGGGCCCCATTTTTTGGGACAGACATTTCAATGATTATAGCTAAAAAAAATATATATTTCAAACAAACAAAAGAAAAAACGTGGAACATTGTAGGGTTGTCGTGGCCGTGGGTCGTCTCCATCAGTCATACCGCCGGGTTGGGTTGCGTCCTGCTTAGCATTCAGCTCAGGTGACATTTTCTTGAGCTCTTAATAGTTAGTATTCTTTATTTTTTAGCCATCTCCATCATGTCTCCCCCGTCCTCCCCTCCATCTCCCTCGTTCCTTTCATGAATATCCCCAATGTTTGTTTTTTTCCCCCTCCCTCCCTCCCTCCTTGTATTTTTATTTCTTTATTTCTTGCGTCGCTCGGAGAGATTATGCTTTGTGGGCTTTTTAATTAATTCCCATGGGTGGCTGAAACTCAAACAAGTGTGGCGGCAGACTTGAGGAACACAGCGGCGTGATCCGCAATCCTGTGATTTCCGAGCCGCCAATGTCAACCCTCTTGAATACCTGACTCCAGGCGGCATAAATTGGTTTTCTCAATTGTCTGTGGATTTGGATTGTGTGCCGTGCCAGATATTGTGGGATGAGCTGGAAACAGAGGGGCGGGAAAAAAAATATCTCAGCGACTTATTTGAACAACATCCACGCAGAGAGCTGGGGAGGGAGGGAGGGTTTAATATTTGATATCCGGAGGTTGAGCTTATAGCCGTGTTGCGTCACCGATGGTAAGGATTGAAATGACGACTTTGGGCTATAGCATGTTTTCTGGGAATTAAATATGTAGATAGTTCATATATAATAACCACGTGGTAAAAGCATGCGATAACACTGGGAATGACTGGTCCCATATCACCATATTATTGATATAATATGGATATATTACCACACAGCGCCTCCTACTGGTGAGGAGAGGAGATACGGGCGTCGCCCTATTGTGTCCTCATGCTTCCATTAATACAGAGTGAATTTCTGAGTGAATTTCCGGCCTGTCCCGTGATCTGTGTGTGTGTGTGTGTGTGTGTGTGTGTGTGTGTGTGTGTGTGTGTGTGTGTGTGTGTGTGTGTGTGTGTTTGTGTGTGCCTATATACGTCTCTGTCTGTGTGTGTCTTATCTGTGTGCATGTGTGTGTACGTGCATCTGTGTGTGTGTTTATGTACCTTAATCTGTACATGTGGTGGTGGTGTTGTGTGTGTGTGTGTGTGTGTGGTGTATATCTGTGAGCAACTGAGTGTGTGTCTGTCTGTGATCGACTGCGTGTGCAGCCTTCAGTGTGTGTGACATTTTATCCCAGAGCATGACTCATCGCTGGGAGTCTTGCTGCTTTTCCTCCATGCCTCCCCCACCCCCTCCCCACCCACAGGGGGAGGGGGTGGGGGTGGGGGGGGGTTATCCTGGTGTCCCTCGTCCCGCGTGCCAGTGGGCACTTGTCTTGGTGGGGAGAAGATCCTCATTAGGAAGAAGAATATGAAAAGAAATGAGGGGAGAGAAGAGAGATAGAGAGAGAGGAGAGAGATGGGGGAAGACAGAGAGAGGGGGAAGATGGGAGGAGGGAGGATGGAGAGAAAAAGAGGAGGGAGGGAGAGCGAGGGAGAGGAGGAGAGAGAGAGTGAGACATATCTTCCGAAAAAGATATTGTTAAAGCCACCACACACAACAAACCTTTCCTTATTTGCCCAAAGTATCGCTCCCTGCCTCCCAGCCTCCCCTGCCTCCCTGGCCTCCCCTGCCTCTCCCTGCCTCCCCCAGCATCCCCCTGCCTCCCTGTCCCTCCCCCTGCCTCCCCCACCAGAGAGCAATGCCAGAGAGTCTTGGCCCGGGACACCACGGGGATGATGTAGACCCCGCCCCCCCGATCCTGAGTGTTTAGCGAGGGGGGGGTGGGGTGGGGGGGCTTGGGGTGAAGAGGGGGTTGGGGGGGGGGGGGGGGACACTAGAAGTATGGCCGTCGGAGTTAAAATGGCCGCCCCGGCCATGCAGATGAAGGGTCAGGTTGGCTTCCCATCAACTACAATAATTGAACTGTCAGACTAAAACCGCCGTATATAAATCCTTCTGCACACACACACACACACACACACACAGGCACACACACTCACGCACACACACACACACACACAGTGCCACAGCCGCCGCCTTCACCATCCTTCCAGCGCTCTCCGATGTTTTTGCCTCATATAATTCATCACATTTTCATCAGCAGCCGCTGCTGGAAGGTTATTTCCTGTCTGCAGTTCCAGCAGCCGGATGACTGTTGGATGCTGTTCAGAACATCCCTGATAGCAAACACCATTTGGAGCCACGTCGTCGATAAGAGCATAGCCAAATCAATAATCATAATAAAATAATAATATAAAATAATAATAACATAAAATAATAATAAATAACACAATGAAGAAACCCCCCACAACAAAACAACAACCTAAACTGCCATTTCAACCTCTTGAGAGGACGAGCGATGATCTCACGGTTAGCGCTGAACGGCGGATAGCGGTGTGCTAAGTCTGCTGCGGGAAATTCAAAATTCAGTTCGTTGTGTGTGTGTGTGTGTGTGTGTGTGTGTGTGTGTGTGTGTGTGTGTGTGTGTGTGTGTGTGTGTGTGTGTTGTGTGTGTGCTGTGTGGTGTGTGTGTGTGAATTGCTTTCTGAAGGACCCTGTGAGACAGTCCAATATGCATGCTTGTTGCTGCTGCCCTCGTGTGCACTCCTCTCAAACATGCAAACTCTCGCGCCAGCGGTAGCGGTAGCGCTAGCGGCTATTAATTACAGTACAGCCATTCATTAGTTTGGTCCACTTCTGGTCGGATCCGGTAAAGATTGACTGAAGTATCGCTGCCACGCCTGACGCGGCTCTATTCATTTACCCCCAAACACCGACTTCCCTAATTGGGCACGAGTGGCGGTTTCTCCACGTGAGAATGCCCGCTAACAAATGGATACGCGGTAATTGATTGCCGGTGCACACACACGCCGCTGTGTCTCTATATTAGCGTCTTGGCTTTAGTTCGTATTTCAGGTTTGGCGGTGGCGGCGGCGGTGCGGCGGGGGGGGCGGGGGGTGTGCGATGGAGAACTGTGTGTGTGTGATGATGATGATGTTGTTGTCTGCGGTGTCTTGTTAGCGGGTTGACAGAAAAAACGGGGATGAAAGCGTCTGTTTGCACCTCGCCACACACTGCGGCCGTGCGTCCTCTCTCTCTCTCTCTCTCTCTCTCTCTCTCTCTCTCTCTCTCTCTCCCCGAATCCCGCTTTCGTTCGCCGTCCTCTCCTCGTCGGCATTTTCGCGCCGGTGGAGGAAATCTTAAAATAGACCTCGGATAATATCACCCGTTTATATATGTGAGTCACGACTGGTAGATACACTTTTTAATGTTGTTTTGTGGGCAGTGCGTTATGTGGCTCTGCCTTACAAGGACTCATACCGGCAAAAAGCATTCCATCTATTCACATTGGCCCAATTTACACATGGCAGTTTGAAAGGAATGAAATGATCAACACTTAGTCGTCCAATTAAGCAACAAAAAAGTGATTAAAGAATTCCCATCATGGTCTCCCTCTCTCTCTCTCTCTCTCTCTCTCTCTCTCTCTCTCTCTCTCTCTCTCTCTCTCGATCTCTCCCGAGACAACTTACGGCGCGATTAGTTTGAACGTACACACACTAGAGTGTTGCCAACCCACATCGGGGCAAACAATGCATTAAAGATACTCATTACTCCCCAATTAGTGTCTGTAATTGTCATTCCTTATCAGGTGCGTCACTCCCGCGCCTTCACGCGAGAGCGTCACTCGCTCGGCAACTGAACAACAGACGACAACAAAAGGAACAGCGTAGTTATATATACAGTATCGGGGGCCGTTCCGATAACCCCCAACCCCCCGCCCACCAAGACCGCGTGGTTCCGTGTGGAAACCAGGTGCGCTGCGCTGCACGGAAATAGCTCGGCGAGGAACTCGTTTACCGACACACGCAGAACACACCACACACACACACACACACACAATATACACAAGACAATATTCCGATGCGTCTTGGTCGCCAGCACATATACATCAAATAACACACAAGACGCGTGGAACCCAGGCGAACCCATTATATCGGATCTCTTCGGGGAAAAAAAAACCTGACAGGGAGCAATTTGGTTGTGTACATGAAAGCCGGCGTGTTTAGCGACAATTAGGCCTGAGCCTGGGCATTACCAAATTGTTATCGGCTGTTTTTTCTTCCTCTCCCCTCAACCCTCGTATGATGTGTTTCTCCGCCTGTCAAACCCAACGGGCGCATAAGCAGAGAGGCTCTTAAGGGTACTTAGACGCCACGTTCAACATTTTAATTCCCGCGAGCCATTCCGTTCCTTTGTGAGCTGTTTTGCCGTTTCTGTTCACAGGTCTGGATTACATTCGCACGCGCGGCATTAGTGAAGTCTTAGAGGCGTGCTAGTTTTTTATACACAACACACACAACCACACACGCACGCGACGCACGCACACACACAACACACACACGCACGCGCCGCTTCAGATAGTACGGAGGCGCTACTCGTTGCGGGGCGCGCTTCCTTCATTTTAACGCGTGCGACTCGCGTGGGGATTTATTATCATTTCTGTTTCACACACACACACACACACACACACAACACACACAGAGAGTTTACGCGCGCATACATCACTCACATGAACAGCCGCGGTTAACTAACTGCTTCATCACGATACGTGTGATAAACTCGCGCGATAAACATTTGCATTTAAGGAGATCAATTTGCACGGGACATGAACTCAACGCCCCCTCAAAACAAGACCCAAGTGCAGGCGTGGTGCCAGCGGGGCCCTGTGGTACACTGTGGACTCTTTCTGTCTCATCGGCTCTGAAATCAAGACTCAAGAGCCGACGGTCGGGCCACAGGAGATACAGCAGAACAATCTCTAGATAGAGCGCCAGAGGGAGAGAGCGAGATATACAGAGAGACACTGATAGAGAGTGAGCGAGATACAGATTTAGAGAGACAGAGAGAGAGAGAGAGAGAGATAGAGAGAGAGAGTGAAATAAATAGTTGATAAAGGTGATAGATAAAGACGCCACACACACGAGAGAGAGAGAAAGGCAGAGAGACATCGTGAGAGATGGATGGTGGGAGGGAAAGATATCGTGAGAGAGAGAGATAGATATGGAGCGAAATATACGGAGATAAAGACAATGAGAGAGAGAGAGAGAAGAGAGAGAGAGAGAGAGAGAGAGAGGGAAAGCGCGAGAGATAGATGTAGAGGGGAAGATGCAATAAGGGACAGAGATAAGGGAGATGAATTATCATGAGAGACACAGATGGTGAGAGAGAAAGATCGTAAGAGAGACAGACAGAAAGATATAGTGAGAGATATAGACAGTTCAATATACAGCATAGAGATGTAAATATCATGGGAGACGGATGGGGAGGGAGAGAGAGAGAGAGAGAGAGAGAGAGAGAGAAATCATGAGATAGATATAGAGAGAAAAATAGTAGTTATTTAGAGAGAGATGAATGTAATAGAAATGCCATCTTGGTCTGTCACTTCGATCACATTGCTTGCACCGACACTGGGCCCGGGCACAAGAGATCATTATAATGATCATTATAATGTTGTTTAATGTTATTTATTTCATTTTATTATTTTATTTTCGCCGATTTTTGCCATTTATTTCCACCCGGTCAAGCCAGCTTTTATGTTCCGGCTTGCTCGCATAGTAGTTGATAGTCGGAACTGTGGATCGACGACGCCGCTCACCACGTGATGACGGTGGGCGAGGAGGCTGTAATTATTAGCGGGGGAAAGACCCAGTGGTGAGCCCTGGACCTGCCACGTGGACCGGGGGCTCCGCGCATTACCCCTGTGCCTGGATCCCCTGCCCGCGAGATCACTTTAATTGGAGGAAGTTTGCTGTCCAACTTTCTATTACTCGTACACCCCCCCCCCCCGCCGCCATCACCTCCATCACCTCCACCCTGCTCTTGAGAAAGGAGAGTTTTAATGCCAAGGCTTGATGAAACTCAAGTACATCTTTTTTTCTACTCTTTAAAGGTGCTCTAGGTCATACATAAGAGCTAATTTTTTTGGTATTCGTGTAATTTGTTGTAAATGCCATCGTCATCCATCTGCTGTTGGCGAGTGAGGAGAATATCTGTTTTGAGTCGACTGCGCCTGCCTCTTCTGTATGAGACCGTATAGATTTTAGACCGACCCCCGCCCCCCCCACCCCCTCGGCTAATTTCCGACCAATCAGGGGCATCTCTTCCGCTATTGCTTCAGGGAATCCATCTTGGCTGTCAATCACATGCGCTTGAAACGCCAAAAATGTGTCAATGGTGGAGAAATGCAGGGAGGAAGCAGAGAGGGGAGGGACTTTTTTATGGTTGTTTCGTTTTCAAAATCTTGCTCTCGTCTCGTTCTTATCGACAGCAACGTACACTCTTTCTAAGTCACTTTGGATAAAAGCGTCTGCCAAATGCCCTAAATGTAAATGTAAATGTAAACGTACATATGAAAAGTGGAAGATGAAGACAATGTTATCTGAAATATACATACACATTTTTTTTAAGTCGAAACGCTGCTGCAGGGGTTGCACTCACCAGCCGCAGCAAGCCCCGCCCCTTCCTGCAACAAGCGGACATTTAAAACATCAACATCAAAAAAACTCCACCGGGTCCCCCGTGGAACAGAGCACACCGGTGTCTCCATAGCGCCCGGCACTCTCCATCCTCATCGCCATAGCAACAAGTGCAGGGGGAGGGGGGGGGAGATGGATGGATGGATGGATGGAGGGGGGGGGGCTGCTATCGGGCTAGGGGGCCGGTGGTGGGTCGTGGGTTAGTCGCCGTGGCGCCTGGCAGGTTCTGATCTTTGTCCACCGCCTCGCGACCCTTTTGTGAGACTTGTCTCATTTCGCAATTCATCGGCTGAGCGCGACTGTCGAGACGGGCAGCTGACGGAGGGGGCTCGCGGCCATCCATCAGCGGGGGGCCTGACACCCGAGCGCCACCACCCATCCATCCACCACCGCCACCACCAATCCACCACCGCCGCCACCAATCCACCACCACCCACCACCACCACCACCGCTGGCAGGATCAAATTCCATCTCCTGCCACGCGGCACGGTCGGACAGTCGGTCGCCAGTCGGTCGACCAGGCAGCCCTTGTAGTCAGGAGACTAGTCAGTCAAGGCCGCCGACATCTTGTTCAGGACCGGGAGAGATGATACAGAAGAGACGATACAAACACTCCTCCTCTTCCTCCTCTCCTTCCTCCTCCCCACCTCCCCTCCCTCTCACCCCCCAGAATAGCTTTTCCGGGGATATGACTGCCGTATAAAAGCCAAATCGACTGCCCTTTCTGTCTCTTTCAGTTAAGCGTTTTTTATTTGTATTTTTGGTGTTTTTTTTATGGAACGGTTCCCCTGATTTGACTCGCATCGACTTCTTCCTCCTTTCTTGTTGTGGGGGGCGTTCGGGGGGGCGGGGGGGGGGGGGGGCCGGGGGGGGCGCGGGTGGCGATATAGACGGGACAGGCGCCATATTTTTGTTCAAATAATAATAATAATAATCAGGATGTGATGACAGTCCGCGTCGATGCGGTTTTAGCATGAACGAAGCCGTTAGCGAACGCTGACGGAAAACAAACGCGTCTCCCCGCCTGACACTTTAGCAGCATTACGGGAGAAAAGGAAGAAGAGGGAAAAATAAAGAGAGGGCGGTTTATTTTATTGCGCACGGCGCCGTGGCGTGTTGTGTTGTTTGCCGTGTGTTGTTTGCCGTGTGTTGTTGCCGTGTGCTGTTGCCGTGGCTTTCTGCCGGCACCTTCTCTCTCTCTCTCAGGTTTATTTTCAGGATAATTGCTTCTCGCAGTCACGGCCCACTGAGGGCGTCGTCATCGGTCTCTACATGTAATGTCATTATCTGCTCCTTTTTTTTTAACGTTGCTTTTCATTGTGTACCTCCTCACCTCCTCTCCCTCCTCCTCCTCTCCTCCTCATCCCCTCCTCCTCCCTCCTCCTCCTCTACCTCTCTACCTCCTCTCCCTCCTCCTCCTCCTGGTCGTCGCCAGTCTTTGAAAATCACTCTTTGCCGTCAAATGAAACTGATGATCTGTGTGAGCACCTCATTAAAACACAATGTCTGCCAATAATAATAATAATAATAATAAATAATAAATAATAACCAACCGATACCCAAACAGAGTCTGCGCTCTGGTGGTGGTGGCAGGCGGGTGGTCCTCAGAGGAGTTTGTTGAACTGAATGCGTCTTTTGATTTTTGTGTTTTTTTCGCCTTCCCCACCTTGTAGGCGAGCCTTTCATTTCCCGGCTGCAATAAAGGGATATCGATCTGGAGTGTGTGTGCATGTGTGTGTGTGTGCGCATGTGTGTGGTGTGCATGTGTGTGTGTGTGGTGTGTGTGGGGGGGGGGGGCGGTGAATATCCAACGCCCTGAACGCCGTAGCAACAATGGCTGAGATGGTGGGGGTGCAAGGGCGGTGGTCTCGTCACACACCGGTGTGCCTTCTCTCTCTCTCTCTCTCTCTCTCTCTCTCTCTCTCTCTCTCTCACCTCCTTCTCCTTGTCATTTTGGCGGTGGCGAGGGGGTGGAGCGGGAGTGGTGGTAGTTCCCGGGTGTTTTCACCTGCTGGGGGAAGATGAGCAATGTGTCATCCCCCTATTCCCCCCCCCCCCGGCATCATCATCATCATCATCATCATCATCATCACCACCACAACCCCAGCGCCTTTTCTCCTTAATCCCTCAGGCGCTCAATTTGGAGGCAGCCAAGGGTGAAGTGTTGTAATGATGGCTTATTGACCCGCCTGCCACTTTGGAAATCAGGACAAGGAGAGTAGGAGGGAGGAGGAGGGAGGAGGGAGGAGAGAGGAGGAGGGAGAGGAGGACGAGGGAGGAGGGAGGAGAAGAGGAGGAGGTGGTGGCGGCGGTAGCAAACAAAACGTCTTTTGTTTTGTACTCGCTCGAGTGTGTCTGTAGGATGCTTGTCGTTTTTCAGAGGCCTGCGAGTTGTCCCCAAAAACGGTTCAACCCCAAATAAATAAGACACACGCGGCCATTAATATCACATCCCCCTCAGCCCCCCCCCCGTCCCCCCCCACCACACCCCTCCCTCGCTCACCAGTCAATAACTAAATGCCATGAAATGTGAATAATTTCTCCTGCTTATCGCGGTCGAGTCCTGCGGTAATCAAATCTGAGGGCAGACGGTCGGAGGAAGGATGGAAAGACCTCCGACTAATCTGAATGTGATATCGCAATTATCGCTCCGTGCCCAAAGGCCTCGCCCCCCTCCTCGTCCTCCCTGAGCCCCTCCCCTCTGCCGCGTAGAGGGGAGGGGCCATAAGGGACGCCCCGGCGCTATTATTCATGTGATAAAGGGCAACATGGCTCCGAGAGAAACAGCGGCAGACGAGGAACCGTCCCCCACCTGGTCTCCGTGACAACAGGACCCGAGTGATCAAACTGTGTTGGCTGTAGCTTATAGCGCCGTATGTCTCCTTGTCTCTGTGTGGTGTAACGTGTCCACTTTGGATTTATTTATGTAAGTGTGTGTGCGTGTGCGTGCCTGTGTGCCTGTGTGTGTGTGTGTGTATGTGTGTGCTTATATCTGTCCGTGCATTCATGTGTGTGTGTCTGTGGCAATGCTTCTATTTTCTATTTATTTTGAATTTGTTGTGTGTGTGTGTGTGTGTGTGTGTCGGCGTAACATGTTGTGCAGATCTGGTCGCATCAACATGTGTGTGTGCTTACATCCGTCGTGTCATAATGCATGTTGTGATGTGTGTGTGTGTGTGTACGTGTATGCGTTTTTGCCTTCGTGAGTGTGTGTAGGTGTGTGTGTGTGTGTGTGTGTCTTTGTGAGTGTGTGTAGGGTGTGTGTGTGTGGGTGTGTGTCTTTGTGGGTGTGTGTAGGTGGTGTGTGTGTGTGCTGTGTCTTTGTGATGTATGTAGGTGTGTGTTGTGTGTGTGTGCTTACATATGTCTGTCCGTCGTGTGAGTGTGATGTGTGTGTGTTGGTGTGTGTGTGTGTGTGTGTGTGTGTGTGTGTGTGTGTGTGTGTGTGTGTCTTTGTGAGTTTGTGTGTGCCCGTACGTCTGTCGTCGTCGTGTGAGTGTGAGTGTGTGTGTGTGAGCGTGTGTGTGTGTGTGTGTGTGTGGTGTGTGATGTGATGTGATGTGTGTGTGTGTCTGTATGTGGGCAGCACATAGTTATGTGGGCAGCACGTAGTTATCTCTACAGACAGGTATTCAGGTATTGTAAGCTGAGGGGTGGGGTCGCCGGGGTTCAGCGCTACGTCAGCCGCCGATGACAGGCAGGAGGCCCGGTCTCCTCCGCGCTGCCTGTCAGCTCTCTGCGGGTGGAGGAGATGGAAGGTGGAGAACAGGAGACACCTTCCGTGCAGCGAGAGAGAGACGCCTCTAAGAATGCTGTCATGTCCCTGTCGATCCCCACGCTCGCCTCGCCGCGGACGCAGGATGTCTGCTCCCCTCCCCCCACCCCTGCTGCGGCTAATCACCGCCAGCACATCTGGTGGTGGCTGGGCTCCGGGTGTGTGTGTGTGTGTGTGTGTGTGTGTGTGTGTGTGTGTGTGTGTGTGTGTTGTGTGTGTGTGTGTGTGTGTTGTGTGTGTGTGTCTGTGTGTGTGTGTGTGTGTGTCTGTGTCTGTGTCTGTGTGTGTGTGCGTGGTGGACTCAAGGCCCGGGCGATGTATATTACAACGATATGAATGAATGAATGGATTTCTTTATTTGAACAGCGACAAAGTACAAAGTACATGAACCTGTGTATGTACCAGGACTTAGCAGATTGCTGTTTTCCGCCCTTAGTCCCATATCGTGGTATGAGGCCATAGATATTGTCATAGATGTAGGATGTTGTAATATTGTGATAAAAAGGCTGTCTTAGAGTATAGTACGGTGATTCTCTGAACTCCCCAGACGAGGTTCTAGCTTATGTGCACTAATACAATTTGAAAATACTCAGTGCCTTTCATTTGTCAGGTATTTAATTCACACAGGAGTGTATAAAAATAGGCTTTACCATGTGGTCATTTTATATGGATTATTTATTGATTGAATTACTAGAAAACATGCTATATCGTGATCATTATCAAGTTATTAAATGACATATACCGGGATAGAAGATTTTGGCCACATTGCCCTTCAAGAGGTGACTGGGCATGTTGGTCAGTGTGTGTGATGTGAATGTGGGGTTCTGTGTCTGTCTGTGGCTATGGGTGTGTGTGTGTGTGTTGTGTGTGGTGTGTGTGTGTGTGTGTGTGTGTGTGGTGTTTAGGGGTTTGTGTGCGTGTATGTGTGTGTGTGTGGGGGGGGTGTGTGTGTGTGTCTCAAGGAATGAAGTGTATGTGTGTGTGTGTGTGTGTGTGTGTTCGAGGTTAATGTGGGTGGTGGTGAAAATGTGTGTAAGCATTTTTTGCCGCTGCGTGTTGGAGGACGAATGGAGGGAATGAAACTTTGAGGTGAACGTGCGTGCGTTTGTGTCAGTGGCTGTGGGCATGTGTGTGTGTGCGCCGCGCGAGTGTGTGTGTGTGTGTGCGTGCTTACATGGCTGCGTCGGGTGCTGTGCTCATTAAGTTGTGTGATCCATTCGCTTATTATGCATCGCGTATGAAAGTCAATTTTCTGGGGGGGAATGATGAGATTCATCCGCATGAACTTCTTCAACATCCAGGCACAGGGAACACATGTGGTGGTCTGTCCCATCCCTGGAATGGAACGGAGGAAAAAACGTTTTTTCTAGCATTCCAAATCAATACTGTATTATTATTATTATTACACAATGCTTAATAGTAACGCAGCGTCATTGTGGAGTTGTGGACCGAAACTTGCTAAATGCCACTGGTGTCACTGGCGAGCAGAGACACTTGATTAAAAAGGAACCTAAAAAAAGAAAAGACAAAAAATAGCCGCACACCCTGCGGTCTCATCCGTGTGCGTCTGCCGGCAGAGCCAATCAGCTCCGTGGTCGAGCTGTGGCTCTGGCGGTCTCTCACTGGTGCCAGGTGTGTCTCCTGGTGGTGTGAGCTTTCCGTGGCGCCGACCTGTCTCTCACCTGCCGCCAGGTGAGCGGGTCTCCCTCCGCATGGACCGCGGCGCTGACAGCAGCGGCGGCGGCAGCAGCAGCCGTTCTCCTCTCCGAGACCGACCTTGACGCTCTGCTGTTGCCATGCACTTCAAAGCCACAATCCTCCACGCCTCCCTCGACCCACCACCCACCCACCCTGCTCACCTTCTCCAGTCACTTGCCTCACCCCACCCTCCCCTCCCTCCCTCCCTCCCTTGCCCTCCCCTCCCTCCCTCCTCCTCCCTCCCTCCTCCCTCCCAACTGCTAGTTCTGTGTTGCTCTCATGAGCATTAAGCAGGCGGCCAGAGGCTTTCCCCTGTTAAATGGGTTTAGCTAACACTCACTCTCACTCTGTGTGTGTGTGTGTGTGTGTGTGTGTGTGACGTGTGTGTGACGTGTGTGTGTGTGTGTGTGTGTGTGTGTGTGTGTGTGTGCTTGGAGGGGCAGAAGGCATGGTGTTTGGACCGATATCTTTCAGGGATAAGGGTGGCTGGAGGGGGAAGGGGGGGGGGGGGGGAGAGGGGGTAGGAAAAAGCAGCAGTCTCCCAATTCAATTACGGACTCAGACGTGATCTGTGTGTCAGGACGTGTCTGGTGGGGAGGCCAGGCATGCAGCCAGCGCCCCCGGTAAGCCACCGGTGTGTGTGTGTGGTGGTGGTGTGTGGTGTGTGTGTGTGTGTGTGGTGTGTGTGGTGTGTGTGTGTGTGTGTGTGTGTGTGTGTGTGTTGTGTGTGGTGCTGTGTGAGTGTGTGTGTGTGTGTGTGTGTGTTGTGTGTGTGTGGTGTGTGTGTGTGTGTGTGTGTGTGTGTGCTGTGTGTTGTGTGTGTGTGTGTGTGTGTGTGGTTGTGTTTGGGTGGTGTGGTGGCCGCCCCCGGAAGGACAGAGAGAGAACAGAGACGGGGAGAGAGATGAGAGAGAGAGAGAGAGAGAGAAAGAGAGAGAGAGAGAGAGAGAGAGAGGGGGGGGGGGGGTGGTCTGCAGTATCCTCACAGCCGGCCCCGTTAGTCTCGCCCAGGTTGGCGTCTCGGAGGCAGATGACACACATGCTCCTCCTTTGATGTCGCCTCCATCTTCTCAAGCCCCGCCCCCATCTAAACCCCCCCCCCCTCCCCCAATTCAAAGAGAGCTTCTTAAAGGGTTTTGCCGAGATGCAAAATATCGACCAAAAAATAAAGCCGTCATCACAAGAATATGAAAAGGAAAAGGAAGAGGAAAGGGTTGCGGGGGTCTTACAGAAGGGGTTCGTTGTACGTGAGTATTGTCGTGGTAAATTGCATCATTTACCATTCACGCAAAAAGTCGCACAGCGAGACGTCCGATTCGTCCAACACATTGTCAGGCCACTGCGTACGACTGGAATTACCTCGTTGGACTTCACCTTGGGCTGACTCTGTGTGGGAATTGACTGTTGCAGGATTGGTTCGGAACCAACATATATCTCTATATATATATATCTATATATATATTTATATACATTTTCTTTTTTTAATTGAGCAGCATCTTCTGACCTCATCATTCACCTTGCTGAAAATGCCAGGAGCTAGCGAGGCTGAGAGCACGGAAATAAATTGGGCCAAGGTTGTGGGAAACGGCGAACGTATTGCGCTCGCTAAGAAAGTGTTGTCTTACTCTCTCCCCGTCTCTCTCTCGACCCCCCCCCCCCCCCCGCCTCCGTCTCTCTCCCCGTCTCCCTCTCTATACGCACATCCCTTCATACACCCGTCTCTCTTCCCCGTCTGTTTCCCCGAGTAATAAAACATAAATATTACATGTGATGCGTTGTGACAAGCCAGCGAGGATTTCCTTGTCAAACATTGATTGATTTTCTTTTGGTTTTTTGCCGATATCTATTTTATTATTATTTTATTTTTTTTACTTTCCTCATTCAAACCGTCCCCCAGTAACACAGCGGAGGGAGAACCCCCGCCGGCTGCCGAGCGCCGCCGGTCGGAGATGCTGTGGGGCTTCATTCATTATTAGCGCCGGGGACGGTGAGGGGATGCTTGTTAACAGCACAGCGTGAACTCCTGCAGCAGCCGCAGTCACACCGCAGCGGACAGCCCGCCTGCATGTGTGGATCCTTGATGGCTCCCAGCGTGGGTTCAGCGCCAGCCAGTACCACCGTCTCCGTGTGTCCGTTTACTACCCGCGCTGCCTTCATTTATAACACAGAGGCACTGGGATCTCTGATCATTGTGTGTGTGTGTCTCTGTGTGTGTGTGTGTGTTCTCTGTGTGTGTGTGTGTGTGTATGTATGGTCGAGTAACATTTTTAACGTACATTCAAGAAGCAAAGTTTCAGAGATGTAGTTTTTCTTTTTTTAGCCAATCTGATGAGTTGTAGCTCAGCCAATCATATTATGTTTAGATTGGACCCTGTGGTTGACTTGAACTCCCCCATTGCCCCTATTTGAGTGCCCAGCTGCGACTTGAGCGCTTTCTTAAATAAGTAATCGATCGTAAATGAAAAAGGGGAACGTACATCTGTCTGCGCTTAAGTGTGGACTTTGGTTTGTCTGCTGATCCGCGTCTTTCATTCAAATGAAAGATATTTGCATCGGCACCTGAGGAAAAAAAGGTGTGAACACATTTTGCCAATCTTGTTTTGTTCATTCAGGATCGCGACCAATTTGACGCCATACGGTTTAAGATTAATAGTCAGCATCCTTTATCGATCTCAATAAACTCGAATGCTGACATTTTGGTTCTGGGCATGAACACTAACACAGTTATTTTGGTTGATATGTGTAAATTGGCGGTTGCCAGTTCTGAATCTTACCGTTGTGCGTCCAGAAGGGGAGTTCGCCGGGTTGTCGCTTGCTTTCCGTTTCCCCCTTTCGTTGATCATATTGATCACTTTACATTTGCATTTATAACATTTAGAATATTTAGATTATTCAACTACTTCTGGATACATATGCTATATTCCCGATGCTATATTTAATTACTCTGGATACATATGTTTCTGATTATTTTATCTTATTAGGTATATTTCTGCTATTACATTTACATTTACATTTACATTTAGGGCATTTGGCAGACGCTTTTATCCAAAGCGACTTACAAAGAGTACATTTGTTGAAGGAGAGGCAGCAATATATCACTGTGGTACCTGAAGATAAGAATAGAGCTGTTTTCGAGCATTCATATTTACGAGACGAATAGAACGAGTTTCATAATTGCCAAGTTGCCTGCATAAGTAGCTGGGCAGGCGTGTAATTCTAAGCATGATACAACATCTGAGAACGAACAACAATGCTAAGTGCCATTAATAAATGTTAAGACATATAGACACGCATGTTAGTGCTGGGGGGGGGGTTATGTAGAGTCCAGGTGAACTCTGAACAGGTGGGTCTTGAGTCTCTTGCGGAAGCTGGCGAGCGACTCGGCCGTCCTGACGTGAGCCGGGAGCTCATTCCACCACTGAGGAGCCAGAACCGTGAAGAGTTGGGACTTGGAAGAGCGATGTTTGGCTGTTTCTAGTGAAGGGGGTACCAGTCGTTTGGCAGAAGTTGCCGAGCGGAGTGCTCGGGCTGGGGCGTAGGGTCTGACTAATGTTTGGAGGTAGGTAGGGGCGGTTCCGTTGACAGCCATGAAAGTCAGTACCAGTGTCTTGAATCGAACACGAGCGATTACCGGGAGCCAGTGGAGGTTGCGGAAGAGGGGGGTTACATGGGAGAGTTTAGGTAGGTTGAACACGAGGCGTGCTGCTGCGTTCTGGATGCGTTGTAAGGGCTTGATTGTTGAGGCGGGGAGTCCAGCCAGGAGAGAGTTGCAGTCGTCGAGACGAGTGATGACGAGGACCAGGATCTGCGCTGCTTCACGTGTGAGGAAGGGCCGGATCTTGCGGATGTTGTCGAGAGCAATTTCTACAAGGGGAGACTTCGATGTCCTCGATGGTGACAAGTAGGTCCATCTGAGGGCAGTCTTTACCCGGTATGAAGAGAAGCTCAGTCTTGTCGAGGTTGAGCTTCAGGTGGTTGGCGGTCGTCCGTGTGCTGATGATACTGTACATGCAATATTTCTGCTACTGCTGCCCTCACTTGTGTATCTGCCCTTACTCACTTTTAATACTAAATATGTAATACTTCATAGGCTATATTCCCCATTCCTACATGTACAGCTGATGTGTTTTCTTTTTTATTTATTTTGTATTTTTTCAGTACATATAGGCCTATATATTTTTTTAGTATAGGCCAGTATCACTGTACAGAATGGTTCTGGGTTGTGATGTACATCTGGCAAATAAAACTCGACTTTGACGTTGACCATCGACTTGCAGAGTTACAATAGCCAAGATCCTGTTCATGTGAGGGGAATACACTTTTAATTACTTTCCAAAGATTTCCAATGTGTTCCGAATAGTCGCTTCGTTCCAGTACCACAACACAACAAGATTGGAGTTGGTCTACCAACACAGAACATTCGGTGCTATTTCTGGCGCCATGACTATTAGGCTACCTGTGATGGTGGTGCAATTATATTATCAGCGGCTTCTGGCTGGGTCGTCTCCGCCGAGGGTAACCTGGTGTTTACAAGCTCAGTGACGCTAACAATCACAGCACCCAAAAGAGCGCTGAAGTGTTGGTGTGTTTGTCGACAAACTACAATCTTGTCGTGTTGTTATTGGCCCTCGTTCTGAATAAGCGACGATGCGGAACACATTGGAAAATCTTTGGAAAGTAATTAAAAGTGTATTCCTCCTCACGTCTAAATCAAAGACGATTGGCAAACGCCAATTTTCAGATATCTCTGCATATCCCTTTAAACGACTCCTATTAGAAGTATGGTGGCTAGATCAGCCTACCAGTTGCTACAGTCCACTGGGTAGGCTGGTAGGCCGATCTATCCAGCATACTTCTAGGTGGACACGGCCACTTGTGTGAAGTGGGGCCATTCCAACCGGTTTTTGAAAGCACTCGGAATAGCTAATCACGCTGACACCTGGTGGTATAATATACTTTAACCAATCTAATGTGAAATGTGAACCATTTGAATGCACATACAGAAACCAAACCAAAAGAAAGACGAATACATAATGTGTGGAGTGTGTGCGGTTAGTGGCTGATTTAAGCAGCCTCACCTGGCCCCAGTCAGGCTGATTAGACTCTAAGGCCTATGGCGCATTGGCCAATCAGGGCACACAGGATAAACCAGCCATCAGCACACACACACACACACACACACACTCTCTCTCTCAAGGGAGCGCTAACATGTTAGCAGTTACCACCTGCTCCGGCTGCTCAAACGTTTCCCATCCTACGATAAAGCGGCTTACTGAACAACTTCCTGTGACCTTGGTGTTGGAGGAGCCCAGGATGCTCGCTCCAACATAGCATTAAACACACTGTGTTTAATGCTCCTGGTGCCTCATTAATTGCACTGCCCACGTAAAAACCGTCGGACCTCAGGCGCTCTTTAGCAGGCGGTGATATTGTGGGAGGGTTTCGTTCGCCAAAGGGGCTTGTGGCTTACGACCAAAATGGTCCCCTGTTTGTTTCCCCCCCCTCGCAGTCCCACCCACGGAGACATAAACGCTACTGCAGTCGGGTGGCGCGGCGCGTCGGCGGAGTGGTTAGCGCACGGCTGTTGCCTCAGAGCAAGCACGGACCCCCTGGGGGAGGGATCCTTCCTCCGGCGTTCACATGGGTGCTATTTTGTTATTGCTATATTGCCTCGCGGTTCCGCCCCCCCCCCCCCCCCCCGGGAGTCGGCTCACGGGTGCCACACTGCGGCCACCCCGCTGTTCCCCAGAAATGGGTTAGAGGCAGGAGGGCAAACATCCCCGAGGGAGAGAGCAGATATGGAAAAGATGCCTTTTTAATACCGAATGCAATGTTGAGGAAATGGACGCGTTCGGATGTTTGGCCGAATGAGTTATTGCCGCTGCCATGGCTGGTTTAATGCTCACGTGTTGAGTGTCCATGCGTGTGGAGAATAGAACTGAGGGGGAGAGATGAGGAGATGAGACACAAACCTAAACCTGCCCACTAAGGCAGACCAACCGCCGATATTGAATCCAATTCTAATAACGCAGAACTCAAAATGATCTCAACTACTGTCACTTTATCTCAGGCACGGTACGGGTCTGGAAAAGTATATTTATAATAATAGTTCCACCCTGGTCTGCCGCCTACTTCAGTTATTTTCCAATACGTAGGTATTTCAATGAATGCTTAAACATATTTTTCTTTTCTTTTTTTCACACTCTTTGTGAAGTGCAATTTGCATTGCATCTGATGCTAATGGAAATTCTAGCAGGAGCTGTTTTTTTTTTTTTTTTTTAATACATCCATTGCGTCTGAAATCTTTAGCAACATAAAAAAAAAATACAAAATTTGCAAAGGGCAATATTGAAATGTCACGTCAAGTTCCCACGCAATTTAATCCAAAAAATTCTTTTACCGATGTTACGATCCTGATTAGAGCCTGAGCCCAGACAACGACACGCTGGCTCGCTCTCATCGCGCCAAACGGACAATCTTCCCAAGCGCCGAACGTGGCGATGAGTGCGCAACCACAACACTCTGAAGTAGTTTCCCCGTTAAACCTCAAACCGCAAACATGCAATATTAGCACACGTTTATCACACGCGCGACGCCAACGCGGTTCAAAGGAGCAGGCCTATCCCGACATAACGCATCATCTAAGAAGTTTCAAACGAGCGGCGCATGTATACGGTTTAGGACGTACGATGATGAAAATCCCTGTTTACCGGCTGCAATGCCCGCGCCGTGTAAGCTAACGCAACCGTTGTTTTAGAGCAAGAAAGAAACGGTGAGATGAATGAATAAATGATGCTGTTGTCCAGTCTGTGCCGGTCGGTATCAGAGGGGAGGAAGTTTGTCCATCGTGGAATTTCCCCCCAAGTTGGCCGAGCCGTTTGAAGCCATCATTTCTTTTTTTTATTTCTTTCTTTCGTTCTTTCTTTTTTTTTTTAAGCTCGCTGTTTATGGCTGTTGTGGACCCCCACATCAGAGGACCCGGTGTTGAGGAGGAGGAGGAGGAGGGTGCTGGAACCGTATGCTATGCTATGCTATGCTATGCTCGGCTAGCTTGTTGTCCTACCCAGAGCCTTGGCAGTGTCTCCGTCCGGGGTCGATGTGGGGGGGCGGGGGGGGGGCCAGGGGTCACACAGGGCTAGACAGATATTTAACAATGGGCATTTTTTGGCCTGCGTGTAATTAGTTTTGGGGGCATTTCGGGTCAATTCCAGGACCATTTTTTTCCCAATATTTTTCTCTCGCCTGGACCCTCTTACCCACTTGCAAATACAGACGTTGACACCCAATTTCTATGGCAATTATACATACATGTACGTATACATACATTAAACTGTGACCCTGACGGACTGGTTGTGCTTCTCTCTGTCTCTCTGTTGCTGGTGTGCCTGTGTGCTGGTCTGCCTTCTCCTTCTCTATTTACATGACAGTGTTTTACAGACGCACACCGGGGGCTGTTATGATGATCTATGGTGATATATACTGGATGTATGATTCATATAGCGTTGTGTTCATCATTCCCAGAACTTGGATATGATCTCAAACATAAATTGTAACTTGTGTGTGTTTCTTGTGTGTCTTTGTCTTTGTCTTTGTCTTTGTCTTTGTCTTTGTCTTTGTCTTTGTCTTTGTCTTTGTCTCTCTCGCCCTCACTCTCTCGCTCGCTGTCTGCCCTCCCTCCATCCCTCCCTCCCTCCCTCCCTTGCTCGCCTGATCCTTTGTTTGATTTCTCGTCATGGTTACGTGCAAATAGAAAAAGGAATTCAAAGGGTTTTTCTCTGTTTTTCTTCAGATTTCCCGAGATTCATTGTTTTGTTTTTTCTTACAGTTCGATTTTTGAGAAAGAAGAAGAAAAATCAAACTTTTGGAACAAAAAAACACGCAAGGCGACATACAACGGCCCTTGCGCTATTGAAAACAAAAACGTTGGTCGCGTATTCATCTTTGGCCAACTCTTTTTAATGTTGAGTATTTTTTTTAATCTTCGCTACGGGTGAGAGGATTCACGGCGAGGCGTACATGTTTGTGAAGCCACCATTAGCAGTGAAAGGAGGTTGTCTGTTGTTGTATGGGAGTGACCCCCCCGCCACCCACCCACCCACCCACCCATCCAACCTCCGTCGCCTTTAATATGGAGTTCGCTGAAACCTCGGTGTGAATCCCTCCGTCTTCCATCTCTGTGTGTGCCTTGAACCCGGGGTGGGAGGATATAGTGAGTGTGGACCTGTACAGTATAGAGTGCAGGTGCAGGTCATCTATTTGAACTTTTATGTCCGTTTCTTCTACCCCCCGACGTGCAAGAAGATATTTTTCCAAGGTCTCTCCTCGCTCTCTGATCCCGTGTGTGTTTCACTGTGAATAGATGCGTGTAAACATACCGTTACTGCACGACTAAACCCCCGTACGCCAACCCCAACCCCAACCCCAACCAAACAACACGGCTCAGTTTTACTCGGTTCACATTCGCAGCGTAACCCCGGGCCCGGCGGGGGGGGCTACATCGACGCTCCGGGGGGGGGGGGGGCGGCGGGGGCGGGGTCTGACGTGATTTCCTCCCAGCCGACACATTTGGAACTAATTCCTTCTTCTGCTTAATGAGCCACTTGATCATTCCGCCAAGTGGTGTGCGACTGGATCAATTCCCGCCAGAAACGGGAATGGAAAAACACGGTTCTTCCCCACTTGATTTGAAGCTGTTTATCAACGCACTAAAGTGTGAGAGGTGCTGAGCCAGTGGGCCCCTCGTGCTGTTTATGGTGTTTTAGATTAGGTTCGTCTTTTTAAAACGAAACGGCACGGGATGAAGGCATTGGGATGGAATTGAAACGGCTGGTTTGTTTAGAGCAGCGCGTTCCAAACCTTTGACTTAAGGTGGACCACGCCGTCGTCATCGAGATCTTCCGCGGAAAAACCTAATTAACAGTTGAAACATGAATGAATACATGAATGCAGTGGCTGAGCAAAGTGTGTGCCAGTGCCTCCTTTATACACAGATATGACTGCAAGGTGGTCAAGGCCAGCGGGGAACAGCAGAGAGAAAGAAGAACTCAGCCATGTTGCTTATGCTCCCAGTCTGTTTATTTAGCCAACAAAATTAACACGAAACATCAATGGTAAAATTACAGACGCGAAAACAGCACAAAGTGACACTAGAGTTACTGAACAATGTTATAAATATGTATGATATATACATTTTCTGTGATCTAATCTTTATTATTTTTTCTATTATTGTAAATGTGTCTATTTGAACAATAAATTAAGAGTAAAATGTAAATGTGAATTTCCAATGTGCCGCCTGCAGTACCCGAGAGAAAGACAGCTCTGTATTGTGTGTGTGTGGTGTGTGTGTGTGTGTGTGTGTGTGTGTGTGTGTGTGTGTGTGTGTGTGTGTGTGTGTGTGTGTGTGTGTGTGTGTGTGTGTGTGTGTGTGTGTGTGTGTGTGTGTGTGTG
The DNA here is from genome assembly GCA_002895965.2 of Coryphaenoides rupestris. Classification (NCBI taxonomy): domain Eukaryota; kingdom Metazoa; phylum Chordata; class Actinopteri; order Gadiformes; family Macrouridae; genus Coryphaenoides; species Coryphaenoides rupestris. Next base: position 176,069 of record PIJE02000650.1, on the reverse strand, counting down.
TGTGTGTGTGTGTGAATGTAATGGACTGCAGCTCTCTCAGCAACAACAACACACAACACAACACTTAGCAGCGACGGTATTTGTTTGTGGGCCTCCTTGGATTGGAAGCCCACCACAACCGTCCCATTAGTCATTTCGAGTCTTTTTCAGAGTTATCTTCTTGGGCGGTGAGTAGTAGGGTTCAGTCATGTCCCCTTGTCCTGTCCCGTAGCGCCAAGGACAGTGTTTAATTGTTACGTCCCGGCTTGTGATTAAGAAGAAAAGGAAGTCAGTCGCAGATAGTCCTGTGTGGTGTGTCGTCTGTCAGCGGCGTGGGAAAAAAACGCCTCGAGTCTCTGAACTTTTAAACAGGAGAACCTAAGAACAACACACGGGTTCAAGCGCAGGTTCTCCGGAGATGGCGACGCTGGGAGGAAAGCCGTTCGTCAAAGTGTATTTCCTTTAATGAAGATTGATTTGGTTTGCATCGAGGTGCTCACTCTCTCCGCGCTCCAACAGCTTGTTATTAGGCGACGGGGGGGGGGGGGGGGGGGCGAAACCCTGCAATTTGTCATTAACTGACTGGACACGCCCATTTGTTTGTCAAGTCACTTATGTGTGTTTGTGTGTGTGTGTGTGTGTGTGTGTGTGTGTCATGCTAATACACCGAAGAGAGGTGTTGAAGAAAAGCTACCGTTTGTCCGACCGTGGAGCAAAAAGGGTAAAAGGTGGATCATTTGTTTGCAGTCACAGTGCAGGTATTAATTAGACTGTGTCCACCCCCGTTTCCAAGTCAAACATTAAGTTGAGGGTAACCAATTGTTTGTTGTCCGTTTGTTCCATGATTCCCGTGGCTGGCCGTTGCTTACTTAACTTAACGCCACACACAACACAACACAACACAACACTAAGTTTGGGCAAGAAGACTCTCAGCGTCTCAGAAGTGAACAAACGTCTAACTTTGAATGAAGGCCCGTTCTCGCCGGGAGTCTTTTTGTGCGTGCCGCTGGTGAATCGATCATGTAATTGTATGTGTAGATTTCTTTTTTTAATCTCACTCGTTTCATTAATCAGGGTGTCTGTAATTGAAAAACAAAAGAAAATGACCTCTAGTTAAATAAGTTAATATCCTATTTGTGACATAATTGGTTTCAGACGTGCCATAGTAATTGGTGGAAAACTAATTTAACTCTTTTTTCCTTTTAATGTTTTTGGAAACATTAGTTTCCAAAAAGTAGAAGGAGTACCTTGACGAACTTGAACTTCTGCTGTAATTCATTATTATAATTAAGATGACATGAAGGGGCATTCAGTCTTACTCTTACAAATAAAGATCAGCAGTATAATGCAGTGGTAGTTTCAACTGGATGAAAAGTAAATTACTAAAACGAAATTTGATGAACAAATGTTGTCAAACAATGGCGAATAGGTATGACTGAAATGGGCATAAAATAAGGCAAAAATAGCATTTTAACATTTACATTTTGAGCATTGCAATCTTTTGCTCATCATTATACAGCTTGTATTCTTACATAATGCCAATCCTCCATATATTATACAATTTGTGCAAAGAATTTGTACATTCTCTGTAAACCCCCCCCCCCCCCGCCCCCAATACAATCCTCTGTCACCGACGGCGTCTCTCACTCGTCGCCAAGGTCTTCTTCACCTCGCTGGGATGCGCTTTGTGTGTGAAGACGCAACGTGCGCCGCTCCCCCCGCTCCCCCCGCTCCCCCCGCTCGCCTCGCCGCACCTCAATGTCAAACACCCATGTTGTCGCTGTTATCACACACTTGTGATTGCAGCAGCAGCAGCAACAGCGGCAGCAGCAGCAGCAGCAGCAGCAGCAGCAGCAACAGCAGCAGCCATGCGAGGGGCGAAGGACTCTGTAACTTTCCCTCGGGGGGGGGGCTGTGTAGTCTCACCTCTTCTGGAAACCCTGTACTGGCACCTCCCAGCATCGCGACTTCCGCACTAACCGCCCCAGCCGAGCAGCCGAGCAGGCAAGCAAGCAGACACAAATCGCCGGGTGTATGACGATTAAATAAAATTGCAAGCGTGGACCCGGGATTTAAAAAACGATCGCCTGCTCCACGACTTCCCCTCCAAACCCAGAACTGCTCGTTCACTCGAGTCGTGAAGGCTCTCACGCAACCGTGCTTTACAAATCCATTCAACGGGGGGCCAACGTGTCAATCACAAGTTGAAGCGTGACGCGTACGTGTCGCAAAAACACTGAATCGTCAACCTGTTTCCACGGCAGAGCGATGTGCGTGTGTGTGTGTGTGTGTGTGTGTTCAGGGGTGCTCTTCGTCTGTTTTGACAAGCAAACACAACAGACTGTGTGGTGATACTCTCCGGTGGTTCCTCGACACCCCCGATTACGAGGGACGCGGGTGCCCTGTGCTTGTGCGTTGGTGTTTATGGTGACGACGTGCGTGTGTGTGTGAGTGTGTGTGTGTGTGTGTGTGTGTGTGTGTGTGTGTGTGCGTGTGCGTGCGTGTGTGTCTGCGTGTGTGTCTGCGTGTGCGTGTGTGTGCGTGTGTGCGTGTGTGCGTGTGTGCGTGTGTGTGTGTGTGTGTGTGTGTGTTGCGGGGTGCGAGAGGAGTATTATCCTGCTGTTGCAGTACGGAGTGGATCCTCGGATGGAAATACTCCTGCTAAACATCTGACGATAATCACACCTGATTTAGCACGGTGGCAACACTTGTATAAGACTAAGGCTTTTCGCTGTACTGTATGCCGTGGCTGGCATTAAATATACATTTATGGGATGTACAGTATATACAGTATAGAGATGGAGGAAAAAGCATAGGGGGAGAGATAGAGAGAGAGAGAGCTTTTTATTTAAATCTTTTACAGATTTCCATATCTACAACAATATATAGGCCATATAAATATCCCTGCATATGTTGAACATAATGGACGATAAAACATAATTGCACAATGTAGTCTATATATGAAAAATACCACACACACACACACAATACAAAACAGATAGATAGATAGATAGATAGGTGGGTAGGTAGAGTGTGTGTGTCTGTCTGTGTGTGTGTGCTTGGACAATATGCTGTTAATATTTGATAGCGTAGCCCAGGGTAGCGGCGTGGTGGAGGTGTAACCTAGCCGGTAGCTCGGTGACTTTCTGCAGGGAGAGCACGTTTCTCCGTGGTGAGCCGAGGTTTGATTGATCAACAGAAAATCTCGTATTCCAAATGAGTCCCGGCAGCCTGGCGAATGCGGAATTGTGTTCAATTAATTTCCTCTTCTTTTTCATTGACTGCCGGGGGTATATGTTTGAAATATACGGTGGAATTAAAATCTCCTCAAGTTGTAAGTTAGCAGTTTCGCCTCACTCTCTGTTTTAAACAGATCACAGTTTCAGTACGACTTCCACGTCGAATCAATTTTAGACTTTAGAGGTTATCTGAGAAATTGTGGAGAGAGAAAAAAATTCGATGCCAGCATATTTCTGTTGCCACGCTTTGATCAATACACAAACGGCAAAAAAAAAGAAAAGGAAAAAATTAATAATGAAGGAGTATGTTTTCAGGGGGTCGTCTGAACACCGTAAAGACACCCGACCCCATCATATGGTATAATATCATTCCATCCCCAGCCGCTTGGACGTGATGTGTGCTTGTGGGAACCGCGATCGCCAAATAAATACTCTCAGACAGCTTTATTGGCCCGTTGGCAGCGTCTCTCCGCTTGACCTCGGCGCGTTATTGCTCGGAGACAAGAGGGCCGACCTCGGATTCGCATATTCAGATTGTATCGTCTTTTACGGCCCTGCGAGACATCCGATGGGTTTCTGCTTCTTGTGTTGTGGTGGAGGATTCTTCTGCCTGGCCCGGTCCGGTCCGGTCTGGTCCGGTCTGGTCTGGTCCGGTCCGGTCTGGTCCGGTCCCGTCCGGAATGATCCTCCTGTTTGCGGGGAGGGGATGGGGGGGGCAGGCGTGGTGGTGGTGGTGGGCTTTCCCCGTCGATCAGAGGCCAAGGAGGAGGAGGACGGCTCAAGTCCACCGATGGAAGTAAGCCTCAATCACGAGAGAGAGAGAGAGAGAGAGAGAGAGAGAGGGAGGGGGAGAGGGAGAGAGGGAGAGGCAGACACGCTATGGGTGAGGGCAGGTAAATCAACCGCATAGTCGTGAGCGTGTGGCTCTTCCTAAACCAAACAAGATGTTCGAGGCTGTGTGTATTTCACCACACAGATGATAGGTTTTACAGCTCCCCCACTCCCCCCCCCCCCCCCCCCCCCACCACCCACCGTCTCTGTTCTATCCAGCGGGGATCTGTAAATCTGTCAGGAGGCTCCCGTCAATTCCATTCCCTCCCGCTGTAATCTCATTGCCTCCGGTGCCAATGGTGCATCAGACGTCAAACCGGCCCGTTCCGGCGGCGAGGGGCTAGGTGGGTTGGGGGGGGGGGGGGGGGGGCGCGGGGGTGGGGTGGGGTTGCGTCGGTCTCGCTCCCCCTTCTTTTTTCCCCCCCCTTCTCCTCTCCCACCGCCGCTGCACCACCGCCACCGACACCACCACCACCGCTGTTTCCTGCCTGGCCCCCACTGACTTCCTGCCCGTCGCACAGCAGAGCGAGGGGTAGCGTGGCGTTTGTCTGCGTGTCGGGGGTGTGGGGTGTGTGTGGTGTGGCGTGTGTGGGTGTAAATCCCCACCTGTCCCCTCGTGAGGTGCTCTATCAACCACGGAAATCCATTACCTCCTCCGAATGTTTTAAGGAGCTAATGGAATCCTTATCTTTATTTCGCACCGGAAGAATTTAATTACATACTGCAGGAGGAAAAAAAAATTGTCCCAAAAAAATAAATGGGATAATGATGGGGAAAAAAATACAGAATCTCCTGCAGTTTATCAAGCCGCAGGCATTCCTTAGTATTGTTATTTTTATTATTATTATTATTATTATTATTGTGTGATGGGCTGCTGGTGTTTGTGAGGGTGTCCCTGGGCTGGTGATCTGTGTATAATGTGCTGCCCGCCCGATATCTCTCTCTCACCACCCTGGCCGCTTGGCAGGGGCTATTCCTGCACTACTTGTTCAGTACTTTCTGCCCTGAAAACTGTAGAAACTGGGAGAGTGAACCAGAGACTGTGTGTGTGTGCGTGTGTCTGTATCTGTGTGTTGTGTGTGTGTGTGTGTGTGTGTGTATGTGTGTGTGACTGTATCTGTGTGTTGTGTGTGCATGTGTCTGTGTCTGTGTCTGTATCTGTGTGTGTGCACGTGGGCATGTGCATGTGTGTGTGTGCATGTGTCTGTGTCCGTGTGTGTGTGTGTGTGTGTGTGTGTGCGTGTGTTTGTGTGTCTGTATCTGTCTGTGTGTGTGTACGTGTGTGTGTGTGTCTGTGTCCTTGTCTGTGTGTGTGTCTGTGTATGTGCGTGTGTCTGTGTGTGTCTTTGTCTGCATCTGTCTGCGTGTGTCTGTGTGTGTGGGTGTGTGGGTGTCTGGGTGTGTGTGTGTGTGTGTGTGTGTGTGTGTGTGTGTGTGTGTGTGCGTGTGCATGTGTGTGTGTGTGCGCACGTGCACACGCACACAATCTTACTACCGTCTAACTCGTGTGAGTTTGCGGGAGTATAAACCTTACGGTAACCGCTGTGACAACATGATTTCCCGGGAGAGGTTGAACATTTTATTTTTTTCTTTGTATCTCTTATCTTGTTATTGTTGTTGTTTTACAAAAAAAATAAAAAAAAAGATAACCAGTGTACTCCCGCTGTTCCCTGGTGAATCCACTGGCCCCTTTTTACTTACTTTACCTTGAAACTTTTTGTGATATTTTTTTACAATGTGTGGAAGCAGAATGCATGAAGACACACGCGGGTCACACATGTGCTCCGCGTGTCAAACTGCTGTCAATCCTCGTCTCTGATCCGTCTCTTTGTCACTTTCTCTCTCCCGCATTTTTGTATGCACAACATAAGGTTCATTTTGACAAGGAAAGGCAACGCGCAGAGTAGATTTGACTTTGTTGTTGTCTTTGTGTTCCTAGGTGTGGCTGTGTCCATAAGAGACCCACAGAGACCAGACCTATTTAAAACTAAAGTATAATACGAAGAGCTTGCTTAAAGGGATACGCCGAGATATGTGTACAATTTGCCTTTGCCTGGCTTTAGACGAGTTGTTTACTTCCAAATTCATCAGTGTGCGTCCAGAAAGGGGAATCTACGCCTACGAGCTGTTCAAATCTGGCAACCCCCCCCCCCCGCCCCCAAGCGCAGAACAGCTAATAATATAACGTTATAGCGTTAAGACAGACATTTCTACCCTAAACTCCCCCTGCCAATGGTCTCCAGCTAAATAGATGTAACACATTTAACGGCACGTGAAGTCAACATCATTTAAAGCGCTTGAGGTCCACAGTTGTAAGCTGAAGAAAACGAATTATTGTGGATAATTTGAAGTCATAGCGATGTCAGGGGAATAAATCATATTTTCTCCGTCGTATTTTCAGCGTTTCATTAGTACTTCTTGAAGTCACAAGGTTCTTTTGAGGTTTTTTTTATTTATATTCATCTGGGCAGAGAGCAAAAACTTTTACGAAAAGAAACCCCCGCAAAACCTTGATTCACGATGTGTCGGGGTTTTTTCCCGCCGCCCTATTTCATGTCCGCACCTGTTGTTGGTTGGCCGAGCGGCGCTCTCCTCCTGACACCTGCGCCTTTTTAGCACCGAACCGTCGCCGACGCGTCAGCCCTCAGTCTCCGTCCGAGGGCGTATGAATCAACCAACGCTCGTGAGGTCACAGTTATAACAAAAGGACGACTGGGAAAACAACGGAGGGCTTTGTCATCGTTTTGTTATGCAAGACATTGGCCATGAGAGCTCAAATGTGCTTCATCCGTATCCGTATTTATGAAACAAATATATAAATATATAAAAGTGATTTATCTGTTCTTCCTGGTGCATATAATTTAATTTCTAGTGACTATATAGATATATATATATATAAATATACATAAATCTACTGACTGTCGGAGGACGATCTGTCACGAGGACAGATGTGCATGCAATGAGGCGTGATGGGAGATATGCTCAGTGAGAACATCTCTCCCGCGATGCCCGGCTCCTCTTGATGACTTCCAGATGGCCGTCCGCTGTCTTTAAAGGCCGTCTTTGTCCACCAGGGATCCCCGGGTAATGAGGTCTTGGTCATGGCATTAATGAAATATCACCACGCCTCGCTTAGAGGGAGCGACAGAGAATACTCCAGTTCAAACATATATATATATATATATAGGGTATATATATATATATATTAGTGGTAGGATTCGATTAAAAAAATGTGTCTAATTAATTAGAGGCTTTGTAATTAATTAATCGTAATTAATCGCATTTTAATCGCATATCAATATTTGACACGAGAAGCAACATTTTTCAATTCAAATGGATTTTGGTATACGAGTGAATCAATGAATAGACATATACATACGTTTAAGCAGCTAAATCCTGTTTATTTTAGCTACACAGACCAACAGTTTAACATAAAGTGCCATCTCTACCATCTAAAATGGTAACAACAACAAACAAAAAACCGGTCAAACGCGGTCTCTTCCGGTCCGTCCATATTTGAGCCTACAATTCGTCCACTGAGAAATGTTCCGTGGTGTTTGGAGTGCAAAAATAAACTCCATGCGATTAAAATGCGTTAATTAGTTTTAACGCGTCATTTTTTCTGTAATTAATTAATCGTAATTAACGCGTTAAAGTCCCAGCCCTTATATATATATATATACATATATATATATATCGAATGGCCACCTGACTAGTTTCAATTGCCGTATACAATTTCTTTACGATGCTAAATGCTTATATTTCAAATGTTCTTATTTAATTTCATACACTAAATAGAGTTTAGTAAAGCTTTGTATGTTTTTCGGGGGTTTTACTCAATGTGGCCGTAACGTGATGTGACTGTGTGTCTTCGTAAATTAACTTGACTGGGTTGGGCTGGGCCGGGACGCGTGACCAGAATGTGGACTGTAGTTGGAAAACAATAATTATAAATGTAAGTAAAAACAATAGGAAACAAAAACAACAACAACAACAACAAAAGCGGTTGCAGCGGCGGGAGGAGCATTGTGTCCATGAAGACAATGATCGCGGCATCACATCGTACGCTTCCAACTGGCAGGGAATCCAAACTAGATTGTACCTCTTGTAACACCAGCCTCCCACACGATACACCCCACCGCCCATATCCACTGAGAGACACGTGTACACACACACACACAACACACACACACAACACCACACAACACACACACACACACACACACACACACACACACACACACACACACACACACACACACACACACACACACACACACACACACACACACACACACACACACACACACACACACACACACACACCACACACACAACACACACACACACACACACCACTCCCATGATCTTAATCATGGCGGTCTCAGGCAATCAATAAGGAAGTGGCCCTTAGGTGATAGACATTCTGGAGTGGAAGTGACCATTACTTTCTAATAAACAGATTGATGCCAGTGAACTTGTCTTTATCGCCCATTAGCCATAGCTTCCTGCTGGGGGGCGTGAATGTAGAGCGCAGTTTGGAGTGACACATAACTCAGCTCTCCGTCCACACAGCGCTCACTCTCTCCATCTCTCACTCTCTCACTCTCGCTCTCCCTTGCTCTCCCCTCTGTCGACAAGAAAACACATTCCGTGCACAGAAGGCTCCATAGACTTGTTTACCCCATAAGAGTTCCTATTTTTTCCCCTCCCGTTGGTCGATGTGTCAGACATCAGTTATGCGGGGAAGACAAGAAAGCATTTGTGTTCCATCTTTAACGACCGCGAGAGGATGTGTCCAGTTTTGAAAAAAGAGATTAATGAAAGGTAAAGTAGCTGAATACAACTGATGTCTTCCTTCTCTGCACTCCCATACACAAATCTAACCTTGATGGCTGTGGAAGAGTTCAGCAATTATTAACGGTGATACACTGGCAGGACACTAACTGTGTGCATCTGTGTGTGTGTGTGTGTCTGTGTGATTTAAGATTCAAGATTCAAGAACTTTATTTGCCACATACACATACTGGATATGCAGTGAAATAAAAAAGTGGCGATGCCCAGCGGAATGTGCAATAGAATACTAAAGATAACTTGAATTGGAGGGATCAGAATCAGAATATTTACAATATTTACAGTGTAAGAAACCAGCAGGAATGAGAAATAACAAAAAATAAAAACAAACAATAATATAAAAGGCAGTATAAAAAATGTACAAAAATAGGAAAAAATATATAGAATGAAAAAATCTAGAATAAGGTGAGTACAGACCATGTATAAGTCATAAGCCTGTGTGCATGTTTGCCCTGGTGAGGTCAGAGTTCACAGTCCTGATAGCCTGCAGAAAGAAACACGTTTTAGTCTCTGTGTTCTAGCAGTGTGACTGCGGAGGCGCTTGCCTGACCGCAGCAGTTGAGAGAGGGAGCTGTGTATTACCTGGGAGACAGCATCGTCTCGTATGGATCTGTTTGGCCAGCGGGTGAACTGCAATGTGTCCATAGAGGGCGGTAAGAAGGCGCAGATGTAGTCCTTGATCAGCTTCTCAAAACATTTCGTGACCACCGAGGTGAGGGCCACCGGGTCGGTAGTCATTCAGGCATGCTGGAGAGGGATTCTTGGGCACAGGGACAATAGTGGACCACTTGACGCAGGCTGGGGCCAGGGAGAGGTTGAATATGTGAACATTGGGGCTAGCTGGTTAGCACAGGTCTTCAGTACTCGTCCAGATATGGCATCAGGACCTGCAGCTTTCCAGGTGCTCGTCCCTAGCAATGGAACTCACTTCAGCTACGGTCCTCCTAGCGGTGTTGATGCTCGCCTCAAAAGCAAGTATAGAATGAGTTCATATCGTCCCCTAGGATGCGTCGTACTCACAGTTGAGGGGGTTCTTCCCCGGTAGTCTGTGATAGTCTGTAGACCCTGCCATATGCGGCCATGTTGTCGCGCTGCTCCAGTCTTGCCGTCTCCACTCTGTCTCTGTACCTCCTCTTTCGGTCCCTTCACTGCTCGCCGGAGTCTGTAGGACACCTCTTTGTAATTTGTCCATGTGGCTGGATACGAGGCCGAGTTGTAGGCCAGGCCAGTACGGGCGTTCAGGGCATCGGTGGATGGGATCCATCGACCCACAGTTTTTGTTTCGGAAAGGGATCTTACCACTTTATCATATAACCCATTGGAACGGTTGGTGGGTCCGCTAGCGTTGGCAATGAAGCTCGTCACTACGTCCGCAAACCCACTGACGTCCACTGGAACTGGATCAGAACATGGTTCCCAGTCAACCGTCGCTCAGTGGCGTCCCGAAGGTCGGCATCAATTTGGTCGGCTTTACCTTCTTTCTCCCCTGATAGGCACATGTAATTGTGCTGATGGAAGTTTCGGCATGACTTTCTTTAGATGGGCCCTATTGAAGTCCCCCGCCGCCACCACAGCCGTGTCAGGATGTTGGGTCTGGTGCCAGCATAGCACACCATGGATGTCCGACAGTGGCCCATTGTGTCTGCTTGTGGGTGGGATGTAGATGGCTGTAATGATGACTGTACTGAACTCACGGGAAGGTTGAATGGACAGCAAGAGATCGTCAATGTTCCAGGTTCGGTGAGCAGGAGCAAGAAAGAGTCTAATATCCTTAGGGTTGCACCACTTCTTGTTGGTCATGAAGCAAACCCCTCAGAAAACAGAGAGAGAGTTGATTTGGCACCAGCTGGTCAGTCATGTTTCCGTCAGACAAAACATTGTACAGTCCCTTATGTCCTGTTGAAACCGAATCCTCGCCCTAATATCATCTCACTTAATTTCCAGAGACTGGACATTAGCTAGAAGGACGCTGGGCAGAGGTGGACAGTGGACCTGGACTCTCAGCCTGTGCTGAACACCGCTGTGTTTTCCCTCTGTGTTTCCTGCTTCGTTTCCCTGGAGACGCGTCATCGCTGTACTGTGGCTCGCTCGAACGATCCTCCGCCGCGCCACTCGGGGATCGATGTAAAAAAGTGTCCCAGAACGTTTGTTGTAGACCAAAGTTAATGTCCAGAAGTGTATCTCGCTTGTATGTTGTTAGTTGGCGATACATTTGAGGCAGAAGAAGATGGACAAACACACATCTCCGCGGAGCTACCAGATGGTGACTGGACACGGCCACGTCATCTTGTCTTATGTGTGGGTAGAACGTTACATTCCACACTTTCTGGCTTTATGCCTACAGTCCGATGGAACACAGGACAACACTACAGAGTCATTAATCCTGGTTAAATAAAGAATTCATGTCTGGACCACACAGTCTAAATGGAAGAGCCACAGAAAACGATTCCACCAGGTCCTTGCCAATTGGGAAATGGAATAATCACACAAGAATGGGGGTCATTGTTGAGAGTGATCATGCAATACGGTGCACTCACAAAGTTCTGCGTACATAATTTTAAAATTAGGAATAAAGTAGAGAATAGATTGTGCTGCGCTTCTTGTCTGTGCATTTATTTTGGACCCTTTATGGGTTGATCCTCATACACGGACAATGGCATACGTTATCTATTCTTTTTATTATTTTATTTGATTGCCTATTTTATCTATTTTATCTATTCCCTAAAGATCAAGTCCAAAAAAAATATAAATCACAAAATCAAGCACAGAGGTTCCACTGAAATGGTCAACGGGGGGGAAGCACCAAGATATGTGGATTTGAGCTAGGGCTGCCATTAATTATTGTTTTATAGTCGATTAATAATATAAAAAGTCTATAAAATGTAATGAAATATAAGCAAATGCCATCCCATGTGACGGAGTCCAAAGTGATGGCTTGCTAAAAATAAGCCAAGAAGATTCAACTATACTTTTTATAATGATCCATGAACCAACTAATTTGAATTGAACTGCAACATTAAGCAGCAAATGTTTGATATTTTGTACTTGATAAATTACTCAGACGATTTAATTGAATGATCAAAATTAGATTGCATCTGTTATGGAATAATCATTACAGCCAGTGTGCAAAATACCCAGAGGGAGTTGGGGAGGGGCCGGGGGTCCCCTACCCAGTTGCTCCACCTAGTGTTCAATGGCAATATACAGGAGGAGGAGAACACAACAACAATATTTTTTGGTTCATATTTGTGAAATACATGTTTTCCAATCTGCCACCCGTTAACAGGGAAGCTGCATGTTGAACAAACGTAAAAACCGACCTATTGACCCTCTCCTCCGTCCCTCAGGCTCTCATTCCAGCTAAATGGGACCTGTTAGCCAGCACAAAGCCTGCCACCCCTGCTGGCTGCTGAGAGGGACTCGATGAGAGGCTTCCTACCTGTTACCTGTCCACCATGCTCCATCTAAACCATCATGCTGTCTCTGTTTTTAGCGTGTTGCCTGTGATCATTATCATGAGTGGCCACCCCACTTGACGGCTACCAGCTTGTGTGCCAGCCGGCGCCTCATCAGCATGGACAATATTAATATTAAATTAATATTAATACTCTCAATGTTTGCTTGTTATCTATTCTGCTTGTCCATTTCTGACTCTCATTGTACTCCTAACCCTCCCTGGAAGGAGGGATCTCCTTCTCAAGATGTCTTCCTTGTTAATTAAAGGGATTGTTCTTGCTTTTGTGGGGGCTAGGTTTAGGGGGCATCATACATACAGTATATGGCCTGGAAAGCCCTTGAGGACTGTTACTGTGATTAAAGGCTAAACAAATAAAATGTACCTGATTTACTTGAAGACTGGAGTTGGGTAAGCTGACAATTGCAAACGACAAAGATTTTTTATCCATAGACCCCCTGGCTGTTGAGGATTTCAGGGGCTCTCAAGTGTCAATCAAGTATTTCCCACCCCGGTTGCAGCCCAATTCGAGACATTGAAATGACAAGCATAGCCACGGATTAAAGGATGAATTATGCATTGAAATTGAATGCAGGCAACACTTTCTTTGAATTGTCTTGTTTCTACACTGTCTACATCTTAAATTGAATAATTTGGTGGTGAGTTTAGGGTGCCGGTAAGCCACAAGCAAAGATCAAATTAGAAACAGGAGCCAACAAACACACGCACAATGGACATGGTGTATGACGCACGCATCCTCCACCACGGCCTCTGCATAATCTGTCCTAAACATTACGTTAATTTGCCACTGGCGCCGGTGACAACGAAGCTAACGCTATCGTGGGCTCCCGTCCAGATCGCCCGAGAGAAGCAAAAAACACACATTAAATGGATCAAATGGGGGGCTACTTAGCTGAAACATGCCACAAAAGAACCCCCCTGAGCCTATTTCATAGTACATTTAAATGGACAGGAACAAATAAAAGAGACATCAGACAAATGCAGGCGTTAGATGTGTTGCTGTAGCAGAGAGAGAGATGGCCGACCGGCCCGCTGACAGGGGTCTAGGTGACCCGCAGAGACCGCTTCTAAGACCAAAATGCAGACAGTAATTGATTTTTGATTTTGTTCCCTCCCCTGGCCTAGTTGTAGAAATGCTTGCCAAGTTTAAGCGAAGGAAGGTCTCGGCCTGTTGTAAATATGTCATCTGGTGAATTCTGAATCCAATAATAATAATATGGGGATGTGCAAATACTGCTTATATGTCCGGAAATTGTGATAAACAAGATAAGAACTAAATCACAGTGGGGGGGGGGGGCATGTGTGTGTGTGTGTGTGCGTGTGTGTGTGTAGTGGGGTGACGTTACAAGGCTGTGTACAAGTTCTGATCCTGAGAAATACAGGACCATCCTAACATACAGTGTATCACGTGAACACAATGTCCGATACGAAACGCACTCCCATATACTTGCATGGATGTACACTACACTAATCACTGGCGCGGCATCCACTGGTTTTACGGGTATAATTAATGCTTTATGGCCAGTGCGGCGCAGAGATAACATGTAGTAAACTGTGCGGCGCAGCAATCTTAAAACTGGTAATATCTTCAAAGTTGTTGTTTTTTTTCCCCGAAAGTCGTAAAAGTGAAAAACTGTTAGCGGGCTATAAACGGGTTCAGAAGCGACATCACCGGCACGCCACGCCATGTTCCATCGTTAACTCTGAATATCGGCTGGTTTGTGCCTTGAGATTATATTACTGTATACATAAATATATATCTATGTATAGAGATATACAGTATATATAAGGGAAAGTGAACCCTCACACAGACAACAATGCTCTGCGATGCAATGCCCGAACAGCGGTGCCCTCCACCGTCTATCTTCTGGTTCGGCAAAGTAAAAAATTACGATGTCATTATTTTGCCTCGACGGTGGCACAGTTTCATACACCTGCTGATTTAACGTTCACCATTCCGCATGTTTACTGTGCTCTGCCTCTCTCTCCACCTCTCTCTCTCTTTCTCCCTCTCCTCTCTCTCTCCATATGGATTGTGTACATAGAACACTGGGTTTACAGTCTGCATACTGTCACCGTGCGAGCGCCCTGCCACAACCCCCCCTTGAATAAACCACAGCGGCTCAGTGACGCCTCAGGCGCAGGGTCATGCATAGTCTAGCAGTATCCTCTCCTTCCCTGTCTCCCGGGCCTCACGGGCGCCCGGCGGCGTGTGGGTCAAAAAGCACCTCGGTGTCACCTGTGGGGGCCTCATTCGTTTACTGTGGTGTCTGAACTTCACGTCTCCTACCGTTCACCTTCCTACACAGAACTTGTTTCGTGTTTTCTTTCACCATGGCGATGGCCACAAACAGCCAGGCAATCTGACCCTCGTGAGAGTCATCGAGTTTGGATGGAGCGCAATTACCGGTCGGACCCGTGATTGCTGAACTCGCCAGACGGTTCGACGCTATTCGTGTTCTTATTGCGCTACCAGACACATTTCATGATTGTCGGACAGGCGGCAAAGTGATTGTGGGAACTTTCAAACGTAATATATAATACGGAACCCGCGTAATTAAAGACAGCCGGAAACGGCGGAGCTGAGCTTATGAACGATCCGGATCAATGCATGTCCTTGAATCCTGATGCGATGTTACAATTCTTTCAAAGCTTTGGTTTAATATTGCTTCAGGTATGAGAACACTCAAAAAGATCACGGGTACGTCGAGTGCATCATCATAACTGCGTTCATGTACTCATTCACAGCGCACATTATTCATGCGCTGAAAAGCCAGGCGTTCATCTCATATCGACGACTGCTCGGCCAGCGAGCGCCATATTAAGGATGAACGCATTTGATATGACAACGTGGCAATTAAACTCTACATTATCATGCAATATTGTGGCGGTGACCTCCAAGCTCGTTGACATTTGGTTTTGCATCAGAAAGTCAAATTTGATTGCCGCCGGAGTTTATTGACTGGGTCCGGTTCGGCTACACCACAAAGGCTGGCGTAAGCAGCCGTGACATTTAGTTTCAAGGAAAAAAGGGAGGAAAAGGTGGCCCAAAGTTGACCAAAGTTCGACCAAGACGACGTCTGCGTTGTAGCTACAAGTGCGCCGAAGAAATGACGTTTCACTTCATCAAGCTGTAATTCGGCGCTGACCCGGCGGAGTGCTTTATAACTGTGACCTCACGAGCGTTGGTTGATTCATACGCCCTCGGACGGAGACTGAGGGCTGACGCGTCGGCGACGGTTCGGTGCTAAAAAGGCGCAGGTGTCAGGAGGAGAGCGCCGCTCGGCCAACCAACAACAGGTGTCAACATTCGACTTCTTTTGTTTAATAACACCTATTAAACTTCAGTATCGCTACAGTCCCCTTATTTAGTATAAAAGAGGCAGCATAAAAGTCGCAAAGTAATCATGAAGAACTTCAGTGTTCCAAGAAAACTCCAAAAAAAATAAATATAAGTAGACCCGTCTCTCGCTTTTGAAAATGCTTTTCTTTGGGGGCGTTTTGGAACTAAGTGCGTGCTACACAGCCCAAAAAAAAGGCGGCGGGATAAAGTACAGGCGTGGACAACAACCAACCGGCTCGCCGCGAGAGGAGGACTGTGGACGCGGAAAAATCGTGGCTTGGCAGCGGCTGCGCAGTCGGGAGTCAGAGGCAGGCTCCCGCATACTTAGTTGGTTGCGAGCACTCCAGTGTCAATATTTCGTGAGGCGGCCCAGTCGCGGCTTAATGTCGAACTACTTCACTTTGCAGTAAAGAAGCCGCGTGAACATCGATGTTGCGTCTGCAGCAGAACCAGCTTGAAACCAGTTGAAAACCGGTGGAAAAGGAGGGAAAAAAAGGAACTTTGATTTACAGTGCCGACGAATGCGGCCGGAAACATCACATCGGCTTGGCCCCGGGTCAGTTATTTGAGGCCGCCGTTAGTTTAAACTGAAAGACTACGTTTTGGGTTTACAGTTTCTGATGCAAAACCCAAATGTCAAACGAGCTTGGAGGTCACCGCACAATATTGCATGATAATGTAGAGTTTAATTGCCACGTTGTCATATCAAATGCGTTCATCCTTAATATGGCGCTCACTGGCCGAGCAGTCGTCGATATGAGATGAACGCCTGGCTTTTCAGCGCATGAATAATGTGTGCTGTGATGAGTACATGAACGCAGTTATGATGATGCACTCGACGTACCCGTGATCTTCTGAGCGTTCTCATACCTGAAGCAATATTAAACCAAAGCTTTGAAAGAATTGTAACATCGCATCAGGATTCAAGGACATGCGTTGATCCGGATCGTTCATAAGCTCAGCTCCGCCGTTTTCGCTGTCTTTAATTACGCGGGTTCCATATTATATATTACGTTTGAAAGTTCCACAATCACTTTGCCGCCTTTCCGACAATCATGAAATGTGTCTGGTAGCGCATAAGAACACGAATAGCGTCGAACCGTCTGGCGAGTTCAGCAATCATGCTCCGACCGGTAATTGCGCTCCATCCAACTCGATGACTCTCACGAGGGTCAGATTGCCTGGCTGTTTGTGGCCATCGCCATGGTGAAAGAAAACACGAAAACAAGTTCTGTGTAGGAAGGTGAACGTAGGAGACGTGAAGTTCAGACACACAGTAAAACGAATGAGGCCCCACAGGTGACACCGAGGTGCTTTTGACCCACACGCTGCCGGGCGCCCGTGAGGCCCGGGAGACAGGGAAGGAGAGGATACTGCTAGACTATGCATGACCCTGCGCCTGAGCGTCACTGAGCCGCTGTGGTTTATTCAAGGGGGGGTTGTGGCAGGGCGCTCGCACGGTGACAGTATGCAGACTGTAAACCCAGTGTTCTATGTACACAATCCATATGGGAGAGAGAGAGAGAGAGAGGGAGAAAGAGAGAGAGAGGTGGAGAGAGAGCAGAGCACAGTAAACATGCGGAATGGTGAACGTTAAATCAGCAGGTGTATGAAACTGTGCCACCGCCGAGGCAAAAATAATGACATCGTAATTTTTTACTTTGCCGAACCAGAAGATAGACGGTGGAGGGCACCGCTGTTCGGGCATTGCATCGCAGAGCATTCTTGTCGTGTCGTGTGAGGGTTCACTTTCCCTTATATATACTGTATATCTCTATACATAGATATATATTTATGTATACAGTAATCTCAAGGCACAAACCAGCCGATATTCAGAGTTAACGATGGAACATGGCGTGCCGGTGATGTCGCTTCTGAACCCGTTTATAGCCCGCTAACAGTTTTTCACTTTTACGACTTTCGGAAAAAAAAACAACAACTTTGAAGATATTACCAGTTTTAAGATTGCTGCGCCGCACAGTTTACTACATGTTATCTCTGCGCCGCACTGGCCATAAAGCATTAATTATAGCCGTAAAACCAGTGGATGCCGTGCTAGTGATTAGTGTAGTGTACATCCATGCAAGTATATGGGAGTGCGTTTCGTATCGGACATTGTGTTCACGTGATACACTGTATGTTAGGATGGTCCTGTATTTCTCAGGATCAGAACTTGTACACAGCGTTGTACGTCACCCACTACACACACACACGCACACACACACACACACACACACGCCCCCCCACCCCCACTGTGATTTAGTTCTTATCTTGTTTATCACAATTCCGGACATATAAGCAGTATTTGCACATCCCCATATTATTATTGGATTCAGAATTCACCAGATGACATATTCACAACAGGCCGAGACCTTCCTTCGCTTTAAACTTGGCAAGCATTTCTACAACTAGGCCAGGGGAGGGAACAAAATCAAAAATCAATTACTGTCTGCATTTGGTCTTAGAAGCGGTCTCTGCGGGTCACCCAGACCCTGTCAGCGGGCTGGTCCGCCATTTCTCTCTCTGCTACAGCAACACATCTGCGCCTGCGTTTGTCTGGTGTCTCTTTATTTGTTCCTGTCCATTTAAATGTACTATGAATAGGCTCAGGGGGGTTCTTTGTGGCATGTTTCAGCTAAGTAGCCCCCCCATTTGATCCATTTAATGTGTGTTTTTTGCTTCTCTCGGGCGATCTGGACGGGAGCCCACGATAGCGTTAGCTTCGTTGTCACCGGCGCCAGTGGCAATTAATGTAATGTTTAGGACAGATTATGCAGAGGCCGTGGTGGAGGATGCGTGCGTTCATACACCATGTCCATTGAGTTTGTTGGCTCCTGTTTCTAGTTTGATCTTTGCTTGTGGCTTACCGGCACCCTAACTCACCACCACCATTATTAATTTAAGATGTAGACAGTGTAGAAACAAGACAATTCAAAGAAAGTGTTGCCTGCATTCAATTCAATGCATAATTCATCCTTTAATCCGTGGGCTATGCTTGTCATTTCAATGTCTCGAATAGGGCTGCAACCGGGGTGGGAATACTTGATTGACACTTGAGAGCCCCTGAAATCCTCAACAGCCAGAGGGGTCTATGGATAAAAAATCTTTGTCGTTTGCAATTGTCAGCTTACCAACTCCAGTCTTCAAGTAAATCAGGTACATTTTATTTGTTTAGCCTTTAATCACAGTAACAGTCTCAAAGGGCTTTACAGGCCATATACTGTATGTATGATGCCCCCTAAACCTTAGCCCCCACAAACAGCAAGAAAACAACTCCCTTTAATTAACAAGGAAGACATCTTGAGAAGGATTATCCCTCCTTTCCAGGGAGTGTTAGGAGTACAATGAGAGTCAGAATGGACAAGCAGAATAGTAATAACAAGCAAACATTTGAGAGTATTAATATTAATTTAATATTAATATTGTCCATGCTGATGAGGCGCCGGCTGGCACACAAGCTGGTAGCCGTCAAGTGGGGTGGCCACTCATGATAATGATCACAGCAACACGCTAAAAACAGAGACAGCATGATGGTTAGATGGAGCATGGTGGACAGGTAACAGGTAGGAAGCCTCTAATCGAGTCCCTCTCAGCAGCAGCAGGGGTGGCAGGCTTGTGCTGGCTAACAGGTCCATTTAGCTGGAATGAGAGCTGGGGGACGGAGGAGAGGGTCAATAGGTCGGTTTTACGTTTGTTCAACATGCAGCTTCCCTGTTAACGGGTGGCAGATTGGAAAACATGTATTCACAAATATGAACCAAAAAATATTGTTGTTGTGTCTCCTCCTCCTGTATATTGCCATTGAACACTAGGTGGAGCACTGGGTAGGGGACCCCCGGCCCCTCCCAACTCCCTCTGGGTATTTTGCACACTGGCTGTAATGATTATTCCATTAATCGAGCAACAGATGCAATCTAATTTTGATCATCAATTAATCGTTTTAAGTAATTTATCAAGTACAAATATCAAACATTTGCTGCTTAATGTTGCAGTTCAATTCAAATAGTTGGTTCATGGATCATTATAAAAGTAATAGTTGAGATCTTCTTGGCTTATTTTAGCAAGCCATCACTTTGGACTCCGGTCACTTGGGATGTCATTTGCTATTATTCATTACATTTTATAGACTTTTTATAATTAATCGACTATAAAAACAATAATTAATGGCAGCCCTAGACTCAAATCCACATATCTTGGTGCTTCCCCAGTTGACATTTCAGTGGAACCTCTGTGGCTGGATTTGTGATTTATATTTTTTTGGACTTGATCTTTAGGGAATAGATAGATAAATAGATAAAATAGGCAATCAAATAAAATAATAAAAAGAATAAATAATGTATGCATTGTCGTGTATGAGGATCAACCCATAAAGGGTCAAATAAATGCACAGACAAGAAGCGCAGCACAATCTATTCTCTACTTATTCTAATTTTAAATGTATGTACGCAGAACTTTGTGAGTCACCGTATTGGCAATGATCACTTCTCAAGAATGACCCCATTCTTTGTGTGATTATTCCATTTCCAATTGGCAGACCGGTGGAATCGTTTTCTGTGGCTCTTCCATTTGAGACTGTGTGTCCAGACATGAAATCTTTATTTAACCAGGTAATGACTCATGTAGTGTTGTCCTGTGTTCTCAGACTGTAGGCATAAAGTACAGAAAGTGTGGAATGTAACCGTTCTACCCACACAATAAGACAAGATGACGTGGCCGTGTCCAGTCACCATCGTGGTAGCTCCGCGGAGATTGTGTGTTTTTTTGTCCATCTTCTTTTGCTCAAATGTATCACCACTAACAACATACAAGCGAGATACACTTCTGGACATTAACTTTGGTCTACAACAAACGTTCTGGACACTTTTTACATCGATCCCCGAGTGGCGGCGGAGATGTTCGAGCGCGCCACCAGCACCACAACACGATGACGCGTCTCCAGCGGAAACGAAAGCAGTGTCAGCAACAGGCTGAGAGTCTCAGGTCCAACTGTCACCTCCTGCCCGCGCCTTCTAGCTAATGTCCAGTCTCTAGCGAAATTAAGTTGAGATATATTAGGGCGAGATTCGGTTTCAAACAGACATAAGGGGAACATGTACAATTTTTGTCTGACGGAAACATGACCTACAGCTGGTGCCAAAATCAACACTCTCTCTCTGTTTTCTGAGGGGTTTGCTTCATGACCAACAAGAAGTGGTGCAACCCTAAGGATATTAAGACTCTTTCTTGCTCCTGCTCACCAAACCTGGAGCATCTGACGATCTCTTGCTGTCCATTCAACCTTCCCCGTGAGTTCAGTACAGTCATCATTACAGCCATCTACATCCCACCACAAGCAGACACCAATGTGGCACTGTCGGACATCCATGGTGTGCTATGCTGGCACCAGACCCAACATCCTGACACGGCTGTGGTGGCGGCGGGGGACTTCAATAGGGCCCATCTAAAGAAAGTCATGCCGAACTTCCATCAGCACATTACATGTGCTATCAGGGGAGAAAGAAGTAAAGCGACCAAATTGATGCCGACCTTCGGGACGCCATGAGTGACGTTGACTGGGACATGTTCTGATCCAGTTCCAGTGACGTTAGTGGGTTTGCGGACGTAGTGACGAGCTTCATTGCAACGCTAGCGGACACCACCGTTCCAATGGTTATAGTGATAAAGTGGTAAAGTCCTTTCCGAAACAAAAACTGTGGGTCGATGGATCCATCCACGATGCCCTGAACGCCCGTACTGCTGCCTACAACTCCGGCCTCGTATCCAGCCACATGGACAAATACAAAGCGGCGTCCTACAGACTCCGGCGAGCAGTGAAGGACCGAAAGAGGAGGTACATAGACACAGTGGAGACGCAGATGGAGCAGCGCGACAACAGACGCATATGGCAGGGTCTACAGACTATCACAGACTACCGGGGAAGAACCCCCTCAACTGTGAGTACGACGCATCCCTAGCGGACGATATGAACTCATTCTATACTTGGTTTGAGGCGAGCATCAACACCGCTAGGAGGACCGTAGCTGAAGTGAGTTCCATTGCTAGGGACGAGCACCTGGAAAGCTGCAGGTCCTGATGCCATATCTGGACGAGTACTGAAGACCTGTGCTAACCAGCTAGCCCCAATGTTCACAATATTCAACCTCTCCCTGGCCCCAGCCTGCATCAAGTGGTCCACTATTGTCCCTGTGCCCAAGAATCCCTCTCCAGCATGCCTGAATGACTACCGACCCGGTGGCCCTCACCTCGGTGGTCACGAAATGTTTTGAGAGGCTGATCAAGGACTACATCTGCGCCTTCTTACCGCCCTCTATGGACACACTGCAGTTCACCGCTGGCCAAACAGATCCATACGAGACGATGCTGTCTCCCAGGTAATACACAGCTCCCTCTCTCAACTGCTGCGGTCAGGCAAGCGCCTCCGCAGTCACACTGCTAGAACACAGAGACTAAAACGTGTTTCTTTCTGCAGGCTATCAGGACTGTGAACTCTGACCTCACCAGGGCAAAACATGCACACAGGCTTATGACTTATACATGGTCTGTACTCACCTTATTCTAGATTTTTCATTCTATATATTTTTTCCTATTTTTGTACATTTTTGTTTGTTTTTATTTTTTGTTATTTCTCATTCCTGCTGGTTTCTTACACTGTAAATATTGTAAATATTCTGATTCTGATCCCTCCAATTCAAGTTATCTTTAGTATTCTATTGCACATTCCGCTGGGCATCGCCACTTTTTTATTTCACTGCATATCCAGTATGTGGCAAATAAAGTTCTTGAATCTTGAATCTTAAATCACACAGACACACACACACACACAGATGCACACAGTTAGTGTCCTGCCAGTGTATCACTGTTAATAATTGCTGAACTCTTCCACAGCCATCAAGGTTAGATTTGTGTATGGGAGTGCAGAGAAGGAAGACATCCGTTGTATTCAGCTACTTTACCTTTCATTAATCTCTTTTTCAAAACTGGACACATCCTCTCGCGGTCGTTAAAGATGGAACACAAATGCTTTCTTGTCTTCCCCGCATAACTGATGTCTGACACATCGACCAACGGGAGGGGAAAAAATAGGAACTCTTATGGGGTAAACAAGTCTATGGAGCCTTCTGTGCACGGAATGTGTTTTCTTGTCGACAGAGGGGAGAGCAAGGGAGAGCGAGAGTGAGAGAGTGAGAGATGGAGAGAGTGAGCGCTGTGTGGACGGAGAGCTGAGTTATGTGTCACTCCAAACTGCGCTCTACATTCACGCCCCCCAGCAGGAAGGTATGGCTAATGGGCGATAAAGACAAGTTCACTGGCATCAATCTGTTTATTAGAAAGTAATGGTCACTTCCACTCCAGAATGTCTATCACCTAAGGGCCACTTCCTTATTGATTGCCTGAGACCGCCATGATTAAGATCATGGGAGGGGAATGCTAGTTTTCTGGTCCCGGCTCTGTGTGTGTGTGTGTGTGTGTGTGTGTGTGTGGTGTGTGTGTGTGTGTGTGTGTGTGTGTGTGTGTGTGTGTGTGTGTGTGTGTGTGGTGTGTGTGTGTGTGTGTGTGTGTGTGTGTGTGTTGTGTGTGTGTGTGTGTGTGTGTGTGTGTGTGTGTGTGTGTGTGTGTGTACGTGTCTCTCAGTGGATATGGGCGGTGGGGTGTATCGTGTGGGAGGCTGGTGTTACAAGAGGTACAATCTAGTTTGGATTTCCCTGCCAGTTGGAAGCGTACGATGTGATGCCGCGATCATTGTCTTCATGGACACAATGCTCTCCCGCCGCTGCAACCGCTGTTGTTGTTGTTGTTGTTTTTGTTTCCTATTGTTTTTACTTACATTTATAATTATTGTTTTCCAACTACAGTCCACATTCTGGTCACGCGTCCCGGCCCAGCCCAACCCAGTCAAGTTAATTTACGAAGACACACAGTCACATCACATTACGGCCACATTGAGTAAAACCCCCGAAAAACATACAAAGCTTTACTAAACTCTATTTAGTGTATGAAATTAAATAAGAACATTGAAATATAAGCATTAAGCATCGTAAAGAAATTGTATACGGCAATTGAAACTAGTCAGGTGGCCTTGGGTGTGACACCGACCGTGTAAAATTCGATATATATATATGTATATATATATATATTAGGGCTGGGACTTTAACGCGTTAATTATGATTAATTAATTACAGAAAAACTAATTAACGCTTTTAATCGCATGGAGTTTATTTTGCACTCCAAACACCACGGAACGTTTCTCAGTGGACGAATTGTAGGCTCAAATATGGACGGACCGGAAGAGACCGTGTTTGACCGGGGTTTTTTTTGTTGTTGTTACCATTTTAGATGGTAGAGATGGCACTTTATGTTAAACTGTTGGTCTGTGTCGCTAAAATAAAACAGGATTTAGCTGCTTAAACGTATGTATATTGTCTATTCATTGAATCACTCGTATACCAAAATCCATTTGAATTGAAAAATGTTGCTTCTCGTGTCAAATATTGATATGCGATTAAAATGCGAATTAATTACGATTAATTAATTACAAAGCCTCTAATTAATTAGACACATTTTTTTAATCGAATCCCACCACTAATATATATATATATATACCCTAACCCTATATATATATATATATATGTTTGAACTGGAGTATTCTCTGTCGCTCCCTCTAAGTGAGGGCGTGGTGATATTTCATTAATGCCATGACCAAGACCTCATTACCCGGGGATCCCTGGTGGACAAAGACGGCCTTTTAAAGACAGCGGACGGCCATCTGGAAGTCATCAAGAGGAGCCGGGCATCGCGGGAGAGATGTTCTCACTGAGCATATCTCCATCACGCCTCATTGCATGCACATCTGTCCTCGTGACAGATCGTCCTCCGACAGTCAGTAGATTTATATATATATATATCTATATAGTCACTAGAAATTAAATTATATGCACCAGGAAGAACAGATAAATCACTTTTATATATTTATATATTTGTTTCATAAATACGGATACGGATGAAGCACATTTGAGCTCTCATGGCCAATGTCTTGCATAACAAAACGATGACAAAGCCCTCCGTTGTTTTCCCAGTCGTCCTTTTGTTGAAAAATAACATGACACGTGGCAGCAGTAGCTCAGGATGTAAGAGCGGGTCTGGCAACAGGAAGGTTCCTGGTTCGATCCCCGGGCTCCGCCTAGTTAAGTGTCGAGGTGTCCCTGAGCAAGACACAACTTAAGCCTAACTGCCCCTGACGTGTTGGGTGTTTCCTTGCATGGTTGACATGACTGTCATTGCGTGAATGTGTGGTAACAGTAAAGTGATTTGGATAAAAGCGTGATATAAATTCAATCTATTTATGGTGGTGGTGTTTTTGTGTAACAGGAAGCTAGCCTTGTCTCCTGGATGGTCTCTTTGTAATATGCCAGCGTAATCAGTGCCCGTTGGATTGCGAACCGACGAGAGAAGCGCTCCCCTTTTGTTGGCGTTCCACTCATGTGAACCCGGGCTGGTACAGGAATGTCGGGCGCTGGTGGGGGACCCCGCGGTATTTGCGGGGGGGGGAGAGTGACCTCGTCCTTTTGTCTCTCAGCGAGGCTAACGAGGACATGCAGGCCTTGATGGGCTGGGCTTTCAGACCCGCTGACAGGTTTTGTTGACAGTTGACAAAAGGGCTGGTTATTTTTTTTCCGAACAGCAACATGTACAAATTGTCAGACATTTCGCCCTGTCCCACTCAATCAATTGGAACGTTATAGAGAGAGAGAGAGAGAGAGAGAGAGAGAGAGAGAGAGAGAGGAGAGAGAGAGAGAGAGAGAGAGAGAGAGAGAGAGAGAGACCCATACCCATATCCTTTTAACACCAAGTGGTCACAGGTAGCAGTGACCACCCCCTCAGAATGTGGGGTATCAGCGTATGGGATCCTCAATCTGGATCCGCGTCTTCAAGTGCTTCAAGTGCTCATGTCTGTGTTGTGTTTTTTCTAGCCGGATGACCCGAGACGTTTTTCATGCCAGGACTGAATGGAGTTCGATTCACTATAAAGAGCCGTTAGTCACTGGTCTCGGGTAAATTGAACATTTCAGGGTCAGGCTCTTTGGATGCGGGGCACTCGAAGTAGTTAGAGCGAGCTGTGGCTCTGGGACTGAATCCCCGCCTGCTTGTTGTGTGGAGTGTGGCTAATTCCAACCGTTGACCTGCGCTGGTCGCCGGTCACTTTTCAATGGCATGATTTTGTTCAACGAAAGATGAGTCGCAAAGTCCTCCACAATCTGGAACTCGCAACACCATCACAACAATCACGCAATTCACAAACAGGGTCATATATATATTGAGTCGACATCGCGGCATTTTTTCATGCAGTATGTGTGGAGTCTTGGTCGTTACATGTGTGGGCTTCCTTCCACGCTTGACTGTGTGGAATTGAGGCGTATCATGTGGTCCGTCAGCCGTGTCCTTGAGAGGAAACCAGCCATGACATCAAGTAGTCACCCTTTCACTGTACTTTCAGCACTCTTGGGTCAAACCACTGTTATATGGAGCCAATAACGACTGCAGACCTCATATAGTCACGTTTGCAGGTCGTTGTATAGCCTGAACCAACCAAACACTCCATACTCGTCTGGCTGATCAAACCACCATAACCGTCTCTCCACTGCTTCACTGAAACATCAGTGAGCAATACATTTGTAAAACAGAAATAAGATGCAGCGATTCTGCCGCATTGATCAATGCCTGACATGAACGCAAACAATAGCACTTCTTTGTGATAAGACATTTAATTAATCACAAACTCTGCACTGACCATTGGTTTATGAAATATGGAAGTGCTATATTGCTATTGCTTACATTCATTTAGCTCGTGCTAAATGCTTTTTTTGGAAGAATCGGTTACGTGGAACCAATGGATGTTTTAGTGATGCCAGGGGAGAGGGCTATGGTGATTTAATCACCCACACCGGTATTGTCCTGCGAGAGGTAGACTCTCCTCTATTTAATGAGAAAGGGTTTTGAGTCAATAGAGGGGGAGTTTGAAAATTAGACTCAAGTGAGTTCATAGACTCTGTTTTTTAAGGGAGACACGTAGAGACAATGAGTGCAGGACTACATCATTTCATTGAAAGTCAGCTTGGAGAGTGTGTGGGTGTGCCTGTGTCCATGAAGAGAAACCAGGACAGTTCAATCCAGTCAACGTTTAACTGACAAGGAGCCTGATAAACTCAGTCCACGTAACAAGACGGACACAAACAGTTCTGTCCATCTTGTCTTGTCCGTCTTGTCCGTCTTCAGCCGCAGGAATCACTTATTAAAGCATAGCTGCCGTGGGTTGAGGAGGTAGCGGTCTCATTTGACCGTTGACACCTATACCACACTGTTTAAAAAAAAGATATTGCAGTTCGACTGTATGTGCCTGGCTTTAGGCGAACTATGATTGCTCAAATAATTCAGCTGTGTGGTGTCAGTCATATTTGTCTGTGACCTATACAACCAGAGAGATTATTGGTATCATCGGTTAGATTATACATTATTGATACGGTCGTTAAACAGGCAACCCTAGAGATTTGAAACAAATGCTTTAATGTTAAGGTTGCTGAATTTACTATACTAGAAGACACCGGGCCGGTACACATCTCTCACCTCATCTCATCTCTTCACCTATGCAGACATCCACGACTATGTCCACACTATGTCTCGCTATAAATACCAGTGGTATATATTTAATTGACTCATGTGCGCATATGTTTCTCTCTACCAGAGACTCACAGCACTTGCTTACAATTTCATGTACAGTAATACATATTTAACACACCATATGTGTTTCCATGACAACACACGCACACACACGCACACATGCACGCACGCACGACACACCACACACACACACCACTCACCACTCCCTTTCTTAGCTCTCTCTCCTTCTTAGCCTGCTCTCTCTTGTTTTGTTCTTAGCCTTATGTTCAAGTTGTTATTGTGCTTAGGAAAACATTTTTAATGGGATTCGTCGACACCTTAATTGGTCTGATTTATGTTTGAAATAGAACCTGTCAAAGGAAGAACTTGCACATCTATAGGTATAGTGATACATTATATTGTAGACCCTATACCTAATCCTACTGTACAAACAACAGCTTTCTGCAGGTGTGTCTCATAGCCTGCTTTGAGAAACGGAGCACATGTCTAAATAGATTGATGGCCCCCCGAGTTGCTGTGAAAATGTTTGGGCACTCAAAACAAAAAGCGCTTTTTGTGACACACAGTGATGACCAAGTCATACCTCAGAGTGTTGAATCGAATACACGACTCCTGCTTCATATACTGGACCTATGTGTGCGAAATAAAATGCATCGTTATTAATATTATCATCAGACCCACCATGATGATGATGATGATGATGATGATGATGAAGGTGATGATGAGGATGACGAAGGTGATGATGATGATAATGATTATTATGATTATTATGATTATTATTATGGACAGAAAAGGTGCAAAATGTTCCTCTTTGATTTACAAAAAGGGGACAAAAAAGAGACGCATATCTGGAGTCGTCGTCGGGTTGGCGGGGGGTGACGTGCTGCGGGGGGGGGTGACGGGATTAGATGACGGGAAACACTTGACGGGACGCTCAAGTCTGACTTAAAGCCGCTGGCGGTCGTCGTTGACATTGGGCGGCGTCAGCGACGATACGCAGCAGCAGCAGCAGCAGCAGCAGAATAAAGAGGGCGTCCATCCGCGGAGTCGTTGATGTTGTTGTGGTGGTTGTTCGGTTGTTAGGCGGTCAGGTTCCGTACAGTGAGGAGGAGACGATGCTGCGTTATTAGCGCTGCCGAGACGAGAGCGGGGAAGATTAGGACTCGGAGGTGTTGGGGGGGGGAGGATACACGTGTCGTAACGGATGATTTCCCCCGGACTCTTTCGCGTTTGAAAGCCGCCAACTTTTTTTTTTTTTACAACAACAACACGTGGTGGTGGTTCTGGTGGTTTTGTGGTTGGTGGTTGGTGGTGGTGGTGGTGGTGATGGGTGACCGTGGATACTTGTCCGTGTTGTGGAGGTGTACTCTGAGGCTGCTGCTTCTCGTCGTTGTGCCCACAGGGCTGCCGCGGGTCCACAGCCAGGGCGACGCGCCGTCCGACAACAAAGTGATGGACAACATCACCGTCCGCCAAGGAGAGACCGTCTTCCTCAGGTGAGCGCGGCTTTCCCGTTGTCCCGTTGTCCCGTTGTCCTGTTGTCCCGTTGTCCCGTTTTCCGTTATTATTTGTTCATTATTTATTTGTTGGGTGTAAACAACGCTATATGTGTATGTACGCTGCCATTCCATTCTGCTCTACTTTTATTTATTGTGCAGGTGAGTGTCGTTTTGTTTTTTTGTTTTTTAAACAACGCTCATCTAACGCTGTCACACGATTTCTATTCTACTTTATTATTATTATTATTATTATTATTATTTATTTGGCATTGGTATGTTTTTAAGCTGGCTATATATATATATATATATATACATTGGGTCGTCATTCGAGTGTTCACCGCCGCCATTTGTCGCCTGTCTTATTTTTACCCCGCGCGCGCGTAAAGAGGATTAAATCCAAACGGATTAAAAAGAAAAGGGCGTCTCATGCAAAGACATGGGACGCGTCAGTTGTTGTTGTTGTTGTTGTTGTTGTTGTTGTTGTTGGTTGTTGTGTGGCTGATGGCACTCAATGACAAGTGTGTCTGCGGACTGAAACGCACAGTCACGGCTTTTTTTAAACACCAGAGAGAACACACACACACACACACACACACACACACACAGAAAAATGGTCGCAGTCACTCAAGCAGGTGTATTGGACGGACCCGCACCTGTCAGAGAGGCGGACCGTGAGAGAGAGAGAGAGAGAGAGAGGAGCGCGGGTCTGAGGCGGGTCTGAGGCGGGTCCTCCTTGTCCCCGTCACCGCCGCCCCCGTCGTCCCCGTCCCATCCCGTCCCGTCGTGTCGTCAACTACACTGGGCCCCACACATGTTCAACCACAGGGTCAACCAGTATGTCCTCTCAAGCGTCAGTAACTGGTCCCCTCTGTGCTGTTTTGTCTCTTGCATGTGTTACTGGTGGACCTCACTCACTGGATGGAACAGGTTTTAGTCCAGTCAGTTGTAGCTCAGTTCCTACAGTTTCCTACTATTGTCATAATTTTTCTTATCAAGTTGTCAGTTCCCCCCCCCCCCCCCCCCCCTATGAACAATGGCTCAACTGTGTACATCTGGTGTGCAGGCCATAGGTCATAAAGCCCCACAACTGCGTGCTCTTTTGTTGTTGTTGTGCGTTCGCAACCATAAATGAGAGGCCTGCTCACCACGCAGGGCATTCTTCAGGTCGGCCTGTGGGTGCTAAGTCCTCAGTCCTAATTACATGTTTACATTCATGCCGTCCCACCCGTATGACGTGTGTCCTTCAACCCCTGAGCCAGTGACCATTGACGTGACCCCCCCCCGGGTTCGGGCTCAACCACAGGAAGGATTGTTCATGAATTTCATGATGTGTGTGTGTGTGTGTGTGTGTGTGTGTGTGTGTAGGGAAGTCATTGGGACAAGCAGGTCTATTTCTTTGTGGCAGTGTTCGCTCCTCAAACCATGGTTCCCCTGTTGGCTGTTTCTAGAAAATCTAAGCTATTATGCGGTTGCCAATGCAGGGGGGGGGGGGGGGGGTGGCGGGGGGCGGTAGACTAACTGATCACATACATAGATAGACTTATCAGATATAGCCTACTTAACCTGAGGACATCAGTTTTGTTGTGCAGAGTAGGGATGCAAGAAATGGCCCAAAATTATAATTGAATTCAATGGCCCTTTTGTAAAAAAAAAAAGATAGTTTCCACTAATTTACACAAATTGAAAGTCAATTTGAATCTGTATTTTATGCAGTCTATGTGTGTTACACCCACACCGGAGCTCAGCTGGTCACACAGTTTTTGACCTGCTTTTTTCTTGGAGAGGCTAGCAGAATACACTTCTAAACAACGATTTTAATGTTCCACGGTGGACATTTTGAAGCATGACGTATCCAGTCCATTTTAGTTGGGCTACTGTTTTCCCTTGGAAGCTGGGCTGTCTCTAGGGCAGCAATGTGGCACCAGACCCACAGGACTCTGGTGATTCTGTCTTAAAGGGGACATATTATGCCACCAGGTATGAGTGTGATTATCCCTTGCAAGCCATTTCACAATTGCCATGTGACTCCCGTCTCGTGAGATCACAAGTGGGAATGTCCACCTAGACGTGTGCTGACTGGATCAGTTTACCTGTCGGTACAGTCCACTGGGTAGGCTGGTAGACTGATCTAGTAAAAATATGTTCAAACTGCATACGCTGCGAGTGAGATATTGTGATGTTTTGTTTTTAATGCAGCGACACAGCAGCGCGATGCTGCTATACACGTGACCTTCAGTTTTAGACATCGGGGCATTCCAGGTGGGCGGTCAGGTCACGATAGCAAAGTGGGGAACTCCGCCGACCCGGGGCCAGCCACTAGACGTTGGTGAACAAACAGTTTTTTGTCCAAGGCTTTTGACTACTTGAATAGTAGCCTAAAATGAAAAAAAAAATAAAATCTATAATTTGGCAGTCAATGTAGATATCGGGTGGCGGGTCGCCACAAATAAATCTATGTATGCTAAATGATGTGATGTCACTCAAGGTGGACTTTTCCTGATCTGTAAAAAGTCTGTGTTGCTGTTTTGTCATTGATTATAATTACAATAAATATGAACTTGGAAAGAGGAAAATGTTATTGAAATGACAACATCACACTCCCCCCATGGTATAAAAACATAGCTACATAATTAGTATGACGATTATTTAAACAGCCAAATCCACTGGCTATTGATATCTAATTTCAACGAGTATTCCAGCTGGGGCTCTGCAGAGGGTGGTGCGTTCGGTTCAGCGCACTATTGGCACTACACTGCTGCACTCCACCCTGCAGGACCTGTACTCCAGGAGGTGTTGAACCGGAGCCTGCAGGATCATGAAGGATCCTCACGTCCCCAACAACAACAACCTGTTCCAACGTCTGCGGTCAGGCAAACGCCTCCGCAGTCACGCTGCTACAACAGAGAGACTTAAACTGAGTTTCTTTCCGCAGGCTATCAGGACTGTGAACTCTGACCTCACTAGGACCCGCCCACTCCCATGCACATACACATAACTTGATACTATTAGTTTTTATATTGCCCTGTTGTTGATATGCATACTTGATACGCCTACTTGATTATTATATTCCAAAAAATATGGAATTATATTTAAGAAAAACCCAAACCTGCTCCTTTTGCTGTAAAGACTGTAAATAGTGTGGATATTTGATTCTTTGATTCTTCGTTATTTAGTCTGTTGCACATTCCTCTGGGCATCGCCACTCTTTTATTTCGCTGCATATCCTGTATGTTTATGTGACCATTAAAGATCTTGAATCCAGCTATGGAGTTAGGGTGTGTGTGCGTGCGTGTGTGTCATTGTCCCCTTGCCTTTGTGTTGGTATTCAACGTGCATCTGGTGAGATCTTCCCCATAACTGGGTGGATTGATCTTGGCTCACGGTCCCTTCCATGTACCCAGAGGATATTCTTAACCTAGTTTGAGATGCAAGAAGTAGGGAAGTTGTAGCAGTGGACTCCGAAATTCAAACTGCATGCTAATATTAGGACGCATTGCTTTACTTTACTGTACATATAATTTTAGTTAAAGCCACACTCGGAATGCCTTGTGGCAGACGGGCTAACAAGGATGCAATAATGGGGATATTTTGTTGGGGTGATTTGTATACTGTTGTTACAAATCCCTGCGTATCCGCATGCATACCCAGAAACTTGGTGTTTTATCACCTCTGGAAATCTTACATTGTCCACTTGATTTGGTGCCCGTAACTCAGGACGGCGTGGGAGAGGAGGGGCAGGGGTGACTGGTCTGAACAGGACGCTGGACAGCTCGTCCTTGCATGTCATATATGTCCTTTATGTCCTGAAGGACACGGCTCAGGCACATCATGGCTGTTATTGTTCACCAAAACCAACCAAATAACAAACTTGGAAAAAAGGAGAGACCTTTGAAAAACTATTTTGGATAATGACACACACTGACTGACTTACATCTTTTTAGTTGATTTTTGTGGATTTTTTGTGGATTTGTTCAAGAGAATGAAAGATTTTATTGATGTTTTTTTTTCAGTTTATGACACAATACTTAAAAGACCTTTTTTTTTTTATCTTGTCCCTGACAAATACCCCATATAACAAAAAAGACTGAAAACAAACTGCTAAAAACAAAAACAAAACAGCATTTTCTAAAATAACTACATGGGCAAACCCACTTTAAAAACTAATAAAAATGAAACAGAAATTGAAAACAAAAAGTCAAATGGAAGCTAATGAAAAACGCTAAACTTGAATAACCTTGACGCACATACATCCACATCCGCGTGCCGAACACACACACGTATCAACACATTTAGTATAATGGAAAAGCAAAGTACCCGCGCCCTGCCTCTGTGGGTCTCCTCGCTAACTCCATGGACGCGGCGAGGCGTGTTTACTCGAATTGTAGTCCACAGGACCCTCTGCATCTCCGCTCCACTCCCCAACATAAATCCCACATGTGTGGCGTGTAATAAAAGGCCACTCATATTTCCAAGGCCTCTGTTCACTGGTAGTTAATCCAGGACGATGATTAATGAACATGGTTTGGGGTCATGCGGGGGGTCAAGGTGGACTTGAACCTCCTTATCCTCTTAGCTGCCCGTAGGGACCGGGCCGGGCTGCTGTCTCCTTAACATCTGTGCCATGCTACCCGCCCCGCCCCACGCCAAAGATCGTTCTTGCTTCAGTTCACATGGATTATAAAATGCCGACCTACAGTAGGCTGCATTGTTAGAGGCACACATCAATGCATCAACCTTCCTGTACACTCCATTGAAACCTTGAATGTCCTCTCACTCCACACTACAAATATGATTTCCATGTACTTGCTGTAGAAAAGATAAATGTGCTAATTATTGTAATATTCTTCCTCATTAAAAGGAGAAAAAGGTTTTTACCTGAAATACCTCGGGCTAAGATTGAGAAGCAGCTAATTTGATTTCACAGAATGATGCTAATGATTCAATGAAACCCCATTACCATCATCCTGCGATCTCTGAGTCCAGAATAGCGTTTCAAGTCTCCCACCTGTTCATCATGTTTCACTGAATTCATCTGTATACACTGACAAGTGTATTTGTCATTCTATTTTTTAAAAAGAAACAATCCACGCCTGATTACCCCGGGCATTTAAAAATAAAAAATGTTTTCATAAGTTCGTAATTAAGAGAACTATATATTTGATACCTGGCATCTGCCCCTCTCCGCAACAGACTGTCCACTGCAGACTCTATAGGCAAATTCATATTTGACATTATATTTAACATTTTATATTTTATATTTCATTTTTATTTTTGGATCCATGTGCAGTTGCTATTCATATTTTGGAAGCCGTGTATTCTTTCCTTCGTAGCACCAACGCATCAGAACAAAGTTTCTGGTATAGTGTGCAAGCTTGCCTGGCAGCAAAAGTCTTTCTGATTCCGATTCGAGCTCAGGAAGTTAATTCCAGGCCCTAGTGCTCAGTGACAGCGTGGTTGCTAATATTCCTCAAGTTGAATTAACTTGGAACATATGCTGTGTGAAGAAGCTTGGCCTACATTCAGGGGCTCACCATATTGTTGACGAGAATAATCTTGTATCCTCAGTGGATTACGGATTGGGAACTCGCAGAACTGTGGAACAAGGGTGCTCCGCAGTTGGTTGGATTCAGGGAGGCAGCCATTTTGTCCTCCTCCTCACGCAGCGTTTCCCGATAGCCCTTACCTTGTGGAAGGCGATTCAGGGAATTTCAACTTATATCCAAGTGCCGCTGTTTGGGATATTTACACAAAGAAAACAAACATTTTAGCCATAGGGGATGTTGTGCTGAGATATGAGCAGGAATAATCTGCTATTTTACACCCACACAGTGATTATATTGTTAGAATGTACTGAGGTCTACGCTGCTATTTGGTCTTTGTCTGGTGGTTTTTCAGACGAGTCCGTCACACTTGATTGGTCGTCATTTTGAAGTAGCTCAAATGAGTCTAGCTATAGTCTGAGTCTATCAGTAGCACGCCTTGTTATTGTGTATAATGATGAGAGAGAGAGAGGTAGGGAGAGGGGGAGAAAGCGACACGTTGTGTTTGAGTTTATCACTGTGAAGGATAAGTACAATGCTATAAACAGTAATTAAGTCAATCTTCATATTGTCAAACGGGCAATATGACAAAACAAATCGTCTGTTGAGTGCCAAGTTTGCCCCTGTAAATACTTTGCTTCTCACTCGGTGTGGGATGCTGGGCCGTGACAAGCAAACCCCGCAGTGTGTGGCCCAGTTACAGCGAGCACTGGAGCTCTCCCAGCCATACGTGATCTGTGAGACAAATACAAGATTGGACATATTGTGTTGTGCCCCAATCAGTGTTACACTTCTGGAATGCTGGTTGGCCATTTGAAGTGGGGAAACAAGGGGGCCTTTTCAATTTTGAACTGTAATTGTGGCTAACAAACTTTACAGATTTCTCCACTGACTTAACAAGTAGGGAACAAGCCAGGGCTCCAGGCTGAAGCATAAGCCCTGTCTCTGGCCGTGTGTAGGAAACGCTCCATGCATTCCAGTCACTGTGTGTGTCTGGAGACTGCATGCCCACAGCGCTCTGGGCCTACAATGGGCACATTGAATCGTATTAATCACTGTTCTACACAATCTTTGGACGCGATCGTTGCGGGGGTTAGTGGAGGGCATGTGGCTGTGGGTGGGGCGGGGGAGCGGGAGGCAGCACTTCTTTTCTGAAAGAACAATACCCGCGTTGTTTTGACTTTGTCTCTGTTATTGAACGCCCTTCCTTGATTTGAAACGCTGACATTTCCTGTGCATAGCTGTTTAAAGTGTACGGTTGGAGTGTCCTTCAGAAGGCTGCGATCCCAAAAATATTTCAAGGAAAAACTACTATTTTATTATAGCCTATATCTTGTTGGCAGGTTTGGTTCCCTTAAGGTTGCTCTTTTGATTAATATGAGATATGAAATTATTTTAATTGCACAGCAATTTAGTTGGAAAATATTTTGTTAGCCTCCTCATAACACTTGTTTATCATACTGCTTGATAGCAGGTGACATCAGTGCATTCAAACAACACTCAGGATATGAAGATATGCCAGCTTATGGCCATGATCATCATTAATGCAACATTAATGTTATTACATTAGTCATTTTTAGTGGCAGGAAGTGTTTTAGTGTTCTTTATATTTATAGTCAAAGTTGAAGTAATCAAACATGAGGGGGAAAAAAGGTACACTTGAATAGTGCTCATTCTGCTAACGTAGTGCAGTAAATATGGTGCAGTCTTGTTGCTAGGCAATCTTGTATGGGAATAGTTAACAACTCGACACAACTAACTTGAAAGCTCTGTTTTGTGCACAGTAGGGATGTAAGAAATAGAAAAAGAATTACATTTTGTTTGCTTGTCTGCGATAGTTTCCACTAATTTACACATATCGAAAGTCCGTTTGAATATGTGTTTTATACAGTCCATGTGTATTACACACCCACACCAGAGCTAAGATGATCACGCAGTTTTTCACCTGCTTGTCACTGTTGTAGAACTAGGAGCTAACACTGAAAACACAAAAAATATCGAAAGTCAATGTGTTGTGGTCAATGTTGACATGGAAAACACTGAGAAACAAGGCTATAAACAATAGTCCAGCATAAAGGACAAAGGAGAATGTAGGCTAGATAATGAATGCAATACTTGCAAGGGAAGATTTGCATGGTAGTACATGAAGTCCCTGACATCTCATATTCAACTGAGAAAGTTCAACTTCTCTTTATTTCTCCTGGGCATCGTACCTCTATTAACCAAAGTGTTAGTTCCTTATCTCCAGGCGGATACAGTGGAAATCAAGTGGTATTACAAGCAGATAGTCTCCTCCTGAGCAGCAGGAAGGACGCCCCTACTAGAACAAAGGGAGATGGAGCTAAAGGGACCAAAGATCCCATGCAGATTATGGACTTCTTCATCATTCAGTGCACCGGGGGGACGTGAGTGAGACCCGGGTTTTTCTTGGAGAGCGCGGCGTCTTGTAGCGCCTCGTCGTTGAAGCGCCACATAAGTGCCACACAGTGCCAGCGTGGCTAAAGTCCTCTTTTGAGGAGGCTCTCTATGTTAAGTGTTGTAGGCTAAGTGGTATTCCTCAATGGATTCTGCGTCTTTGTTTGTTCAGCTGTTTGGCTCCTCAATGCATTTACATATTTCACCAGTATTTACAATGCATTCTTTTAGCAGACACTTTTATCAAAAGTGACTGCAGTGTATTCAGATACAGGTAAATTAGTAGCAGGATTAGGCTTGGCGGGTGAGGCATCAAACTGCATGTAGACTGCAGACTTTGAGGAATCGAACCCAGTACCTTTCGGCAGGGAGTCGAACACCCTAGCCCCCCACACTATTCTGTCCCCTATCTGTGTTGTTTAAGTGTGTTTATTTGATGTACTCTGCA
Organism: Coryphaenoides rupestris; assembly: GCA_002895965.2. Lineage (NCBI taxonomy): Eukaryota > Metazoa > Chordata > Actinopteri > Gadiformes > Macrouridae > Coryphaenoides > Coryphaenoides rupestris. The sequence continues at coordinate 138,773 of PIJE02000650.1, read as the reverse complement.
CACTTTGTCTCAAAGACTACTTTTAGTCGTACATTTGAGACATCTCTGTTCCAACTAAATGTAGACAAAGAATATTCCCTCCCAAACATTGCTAAACAGTTCCTTTGTTTTACCAAATGAACCAATACAAATGTTGTACATTATAAAGTGTGTTCTGTGGTGGGCCGATTCATACAGTGTTGAAATGTAGGCTAATGCATAACTTATAGACGATATAATGAAGGCTTTGTAGGGTTCCTCCAACAACCAGGACACAGGTTGCTTTAAACCAGTTTATTGGAGTGTTGGCAAGATGTTAGAGTGAGAACAGGTGGTAAATGCTGACATCTCAGCATTTTCTGAGTGTGTGTGTGTGTGTGTGTGTGTGTGTGTGTATGTGTATGTGTGGTGATGGCTGCTTTATCCTGTGTGCCTTGATCACCCAATGCATCACTGGTGTGCAGCCTCACCCCAGCCCTTGAACCTACTCCAATACCACATTTAGGCTGCATTGTCAGCACTGTGTGAATGGACTGGGTGAAGCTCAACAACTGGCAGCGGTGTGGCTGGACCTGGGCTGCTCGCTGCAGATGGTTTGGTTTTAGACGCTGCCTCCCCCATCCTCTGCTGGGCTCCACCAGGGACTGTTGCTGCCATCGGGGGAAAGGGCCGATGCAGGGAGGTGGCCGTCTGTCCCCGCATCCGGTGGCTCCGGTGCGTCCTCGGACAGCCCTCCTGTGTCCCTTTTAGCCTGCGGGTCAGAGCGACCCCATGCTGGGTGCCAGTGTGGCGGTAGTTGCTGGGATCCTCCTCCCGGCCAGGGTCAGGTGAGGCTGCTTAAACCAGCATCAACCACCCATACTCCACACATACGTATGTTGGCTGCCTGTCGGTGCACAGCTTTGCCCAATATTCTGTTCCAATATTCTCCTGCTTAGGATAATAAGGCCCAAAGTATATTTTGATAAAATGTTGATAGAGAGCCCAGGAGATCCCCTTTTGCCCATAATTATAACTGATACATTCATAATTTATATTGTCAGCAGGACAGATCCAGAGGCAGCCAGATGTCTCTGTCAACGCTCTCGCCTATGTAATAGTATTCATCTCTTATGCATGCTCGGCTGATTGCAAGGTGTGTCGTATTGGGCCTGGTCCACAGTCTGACAGCCTGTCAGTGTCAATGGAGAAAAAGCATTCCTCTCCCCGCTGTACCTGTCAATCAGTGTGTGTGTGTGTGTGTGTGTGTCTACCTGTGTGTGTGTGTGCCGTGTGTTTGTTTGAATGACTTGCGACCTCAAAAAACTGCATCAAAAGATTTCTTTATGTTGATGTCTGATTTTACTGCCAACGCCATGTCTTGTCGAGCTGGCAGCAAATATCTTTTTCAGCTTTTGTTGTGCTTTGTGCTATGGTATGGTTAGCCTTGTGGGTTGTGTTTCACCACATTTGTATTCGTAAAAAAATATTTAAATATCTCAATGAATATGTATTCATTTAACACCAATACCACATTATTGGCTGGAAGAACAATTACAATTAAAATGTATTAAAATTAATGAATTGGGTACAATACAGAAATTACCAAACACTTGGTAATTTAGACATGAGCCAAATTATGATACAGGGTATTGTATATTGTATGTTGTGTTTCATCAATCTATCATATTCAACAGTTACGCATTCACTGGACTAAATTTATATTGCAATTAATTTTTTCTTTTGATGAAATTAACAACAAATTACACAATTAACCAACCAGAGGCGCCAATCCTACAAAGCCAATGAACACTATAACAATCGTGTCCAGAAATATATAAAGCGTTCACACTTCCAGCATTAATGTGTAGGCATTGGGCTCAGATGGGTACACTGATTTAAATTCACCTTCAATCACCTTGTCTTTGAGATTTCCATTCATTGTTAAGGGGACAGCTGGTTTCTCTAATTCACCACACACACACACACACACACACAACCACACAACACACACACACACCACACACACACACACACACACACACACACACACCACACACACCACACACACACACCACCCTGTGGATACAGGTTTTGGTGCCACTTGGGTCAGGCAGCTGTACACGGATAACCCTTGACATTCAAGTGGTGAAAGATGCTAACAACATCTGAAGCCTCATCAGATGTAGGACACACCGCTGGGAACTAGACACTAAATGATCATTCCAGGAGAGTTATGGATATCTGATGGTTTTTTGTATTATATTACCTACTATGGCCTCATATCTGTTTACCAATTATAGACCTGACGTTAGACCACATGGGCATATACTGTATATATTCTATTATATAAAACCCATATACTGCATATACTGTATTATATAAAACCACAGTTGAAATGAAATTCATGTTGGATGAAGCTGACGTCAAATTTGTATCCGGCTTTTGTACTGTAAATATATTTTTGAGGCATAAATGTGCTTCGTAAGTATGTACCTTTCGAAGCGAACCGATTACCATTTCTCTTTTATTAGACAATGCCATCTGTTTGGATGTGTTTTGTGTTTTGTTTTCAAGGTGGTGAACCATCGCGTCGATGCACAAAAACGCTCTGATTTTCTGGTCAAGCGTCTTGCAAGTCCCACAGAAAGAGGCAATAAAAAAAATGAATAATTTATAGGAGCAAGACAAATACATTGATTGAGGAATTCCCACACTCCCACAGTTCCTGACTGTGGCGTGACATTTCACATGTCATACGTGTGATATTTTATGACATGTCATATTACACTTTCAATGTGACCTTAACATGTCTGCTTGTTGTTGCCAGTGAACGTCAATTCTGGAAAAAGACAAAAATCGCACACAGGGCTCACACATAGCTCAGATTAATAAAATATACAAAACAAATGCATACACATGCATACACAACAAATAGTTGACCGAACCTTGGACCAGTCCAGCCAAAAAAAAACATGAATACAACTTGCTGTGGCACAGTACCAGAGACACGGATTGCTGTCCACAAATGCAATTAAATGTTGGCTTTCTCATATGTCCGTTTAGCACAGACTGTGCATGACAAAGCATTCATAGTGTGGTATGTGACATTTACACTGATTGGTTGGAGGATTCTGGAGCATCCGGACTATTTATAGATACAATTACAATGCAAGTTAAGGTAGCATATAGACACCTTGGTCTATAATCTACATTTTTCTCCACGCTTCTGTTTTCAGTTTTGTTTTTTTTAAACAACTTGTGAATGAGAAAATGTAATTTAGATGGCCAGCCCTTCCAGCGCCTACATCTGGATGGTCATGCCATTTGGAAGGAAGTGATTATTAATGGGAATGCAGTTAGTAGCCTACTGAGTTGTTGTTACCCATATGGAGGTCATCTTATTTAGGCTAGTATTTATGGAGGGGTGCTGTGTGTAGATTTGCTTTTTGCACAGCGTAAAACAAAACAGACAGTCAATGCATACCTCCGAATGGCATACATTGTCCAGTTGTATTTACCTATTACATGGGTAAACATCAATGCCCACTAGGTTAGGCCAGCCACCACCACACACACACACACACACACACACACACACACACACACACACACACACACACACACACACACACATACACACACACACAAACTCTGCAATGTATGCACCACAGGTGTGCAGCCTCACCCAACCCCAGACTCTAACTCAGGCCAGGTTAGGCTGCTTAAACCAGCAATCAACCACACACACTCCACAGTAACCATAGCAAGCCGACAACAACCCAACAGCACCATTTGCTATTTTTGACTTGTTTTTCAATTAAGTAGTTAATTTCATGAAATGTTGCCAACTGCCATTAATTAAGTCAATGGAAATTAAAGAGGGCTTGAATAAAAAAGTGAGCTAATCAAATCTTAAAATAGCAGTGTAACTACCCCGGTGCAACAAAGCTAAGGTAACCATTCAATAGGTCTGGCAGCAGGGGGTTGACAAGATGAAGCCCTCATCCCCCTTCAGACCGCTGCTCAACTCGCTTACATCTCATTGAAAATTAATGGCTGGCAGATTTTCATCCCCTGTCTAGGAAGCCTTAAAAACATTTGGAGAGTCCTATGACAAACTCGTTAAAATTTCATGCACATCTTTGGTCCGGGCCATTTCCTCAGAGCATTCGGTGCTCAGAGGAGATGCCAGCTTGCCATAATTACTTCTGTGGTGTTTAGTTGCTCTTTATTATTTACTTGTGGGATTTTTCAACCTGGACCCCATTTTCCCCATCATTTTCCAATGAGGAGAACGATTTTTGATTGATCCAGTATTAACCGAAAGACAGACATCAGTCACAAAACAGGTTGCAATGTAAGTCCTCTAAAAATGCTGGTTATTGCCACTGGGAAATAATCCCTTCAGAGAAATACACATTTTACATTTACATTTACATTATCCAAAGCGACTTACAAAGAGTACATTTGTTGAAGGAGAGACAGCAATATATCACTGTGGTACCTGAAGATAAGAATAGAGCTGTTTTTCGAGCATTTTGTCTTTACCTTTCACTTGATCCGGCCTGTTTGTTACTGTGTCTAACAAAGTCTCGCTCTGAAATATCACAAGATCACTACATTGTCTAAATCATTTAAATATTCAGCCGTGACGTTAAAAACCTTTTAGATGACACTAAGCTATGCTTTCTGTAGTCCAACACAACAAACTCTTGCCAGCACTTCTCTCTCCAACACGTTTCCAATGTTCCTGTAGTGACACAACTCCTGTGAGGTTTCAGAGAGTAAAGAGATTTGCTAAACGAAAGGCTGTCAGCACTCACCTGACCACATGAAAAATGCAACAGAAGTACTCATAGCTTCATGTTGTGTTGAACATATAGCACATTGCTGTCTATCAGTTTGTATATTCACCAGTGTGTTATATAGTGTATCCTATATATACCACGAGGCCTATATTGTACATACGTATGTCAGACTAGAAAGGCTATAAAAATGGCCCTGATATTAAACTTACTCAGTGGGTTGAGCATATGCATTCCTCTAGATTGCAATTGTAACCTACAGCTGATTGATTTCAATGTCTAATGCCTGCAACAAATGTACATATACTACATATACTGTGTATCTTAGATGTTCAAATGGTCAATAGGAAAGTGTAAAACTTCAGCCAACAGCAAGCCAAGCAACTGCCGCCCATTAACTTTTATAAAAAAAAAAATATGTTGCTTAATAAAAATAATAAAAAGCTAACAGAAATAATCTATTGATTTATTGATCCTTTGTAAACACCCACTGAACACACTGGGTTGTAAAAGGCTGTACCTTTGTGTGGGCTGTGGCAGTGCCCATGGGGAGTTCTTCTACAAACTTCCCTGAAACAACTTTAAAATTAAAGTGACACAGAGTCCCTCCCTTGGCAGTCTATATGTTGAACCGGCCCTCTCTCGTCTCACCTCTCCATGGCAAAGAGCAAACATCATCGGTCCTTATAGAGGACGGTAATGCACAACAACACAGGGGAAAGGCCCATGAGAATGCGTCTTTTTTTATTCCGGTCCACTTCTGCTTAGCGGTCGCCATCTTGCCATCCTCACTCGGGAGGAAGTGGAACAATGTTGAGTCATCATGATGAAGTTATGCTGGTTCAAACTTCTCGTCTATATGAAGATTGATCAACCCATGAAAATCGAATAAGGTTGAAGATTGAAACACTTAGATAGGACTTGATTTTGTAAAGTATCAATCTGATGTTGATTACCTTGATACACTTTACTAAATGGGCCAGATAAAATGTCATTATCATAATGGAGTCTGTCATTGACTTTAGAGATATTTCTGAGGTAATGCTATGCTGCTTTGCAGACATTAGTGATAACGGCCAGAGTTCCGATGTTGTTTGGCCTTCAGATTAATGGAGTCTAAGTAGGGTAACAAATCTGTTCTGTTCTTCTTTTATTTCAAATAGCGAGGACCTCTGTCTTGTCTTTGTTTAACTGCAGAAAGTTCTGAGATATCCAAGTTTATATCATTCATACAGTTGAGTAGGGTGCTGATATTCTTGTGGGCATGGGCCCAGTTGTTAATTTTTTTTTATCTGGATCAGAATGACTTAATTTTTAAATCCCCTATTCTGCTATCCAGGATCAGGTAATCCATCCTTAGTTGTGTGCCAGTTTTTCAAAGCGACGTTGGATTGGATCACCCTGATCCAGATACAAAATTTACCAGCGCTCTTAATGGGACTACATATCACAATGTAGTCAACTAGTTATGTTAAGAACAACAGGTAAATTAGCCAGCGTGGGGTCACTTTAAGTGTTTTTATTTGAAAAGTCAAAAAACAGCACAGGGCATTTGGCAGACACTTTTATCCAAAGCGACTTACAAAGAGTACATTTGTTGAAAGAGACAGCAAAATATCACTGTAATAATAGAGCAGTTTTCAAGCATCGCTAGGTTGCCTGCATAATAGCTGTGATAACAGCAGAAGTGCCATTCTGAGTGCATTACCAACATATTAATAACGCCAACACGCAAGTTAGTGATAGGGTTAGGAGAGGGAAGGCGGGGGGAGTGGCGAGGGTTATGCAGAGTCCAGGTGAACTCCCAACAAGTGGGTCTTGAGTCGCACCGATCCAACTTTTTCAGTCCCGATACCGATACTGATACCTGGGCTTTGGGTATCGGCCGATACCGAGTACCGATCCGATACCATTGTTAAATTACATAACTGTTTGCCTCACTGTGTGGAAGAGAATGGGATCATTCTTTTGTGCAAGGCAACATCAGGCTTGACTTAAACATTACTTTCCTAACTTTGTAAAACAAAATGTAACAAATTAACAGATATAAATGTACTGAATTGTTATTTATTATTAAAATAATAAATAATCGTGCACCAGCAACTTGAACAAACATTCAAAATAAACAGGAATCAAAATTCTAGGTAAACATTTAGTGCAAATAGGAATTAAAAATTCCAATATAAAATCATGTAGCAGCTGAAACTGAGAAATATAGAAGTTAAATCACAATTCACAAGTCAAGTAAACAAGTAACTTGGTAAAACATTCAAAATAACAGGAATCTGAATTCTATAAATAATATTTTCGTGATGGTAAACTGTCCCGTGGTTCCAGGTGTTCAAGTAGGCGGCGGAAGCCCTCGTTTTCAACGACTGACAGGGGTTGCTCATCCAAAACAATGAATTCCAGAACCTTTTCTGTTATTCTTATCACTTGGAAGTTTCTCGCGTCTTTGCAGTGCATCCGCCAAAGTTAACTGCTTTGTTGTATCCTCCCCTTTTTTTGATTTCTTCAACTCGAGGAACTCGGCGTGCTGTTTGGCATGATGCTTGTGGAGGTGCTTGATTACATTGGTTGTGTTATATTTTGCAGTGCTACCACCACCACCCTCGGAACATTGGCTTCCGTAGCCGTCGAGCTTGTTGGCGTAGCAAGCGTGAAATACCTCCAAACAGCTGACCCTTTGGCTCGCTCCGTGCTGTATTAGCTCCATGGCATTTGCTGCGTTTTGAGAAAAATCGACCGGTGTGCTGCGCGTGACGTAGTACGCGTCGCACACATAGAATTGAAGTGAATAGATCGGTCCCATGGATCGGCCCCATTATCTCCGATACCCGATCTAGCTATTTTAGTCATATCGGGGCCGATATCCGATATCAATATCGGATCGGTGCATCCCTAGTCTTGAGTCTCTTGTGGAAGCTGGTCGTTCATTTGCTGATGTCAGCCAGGCATTGAGAGATGCGTGTTGTGATTTGGGTGTCAGAGCGGGAGAAGGAAAGGAACAATAATACAATACAAATAAGGGGTATTTGTATTTTTTTATTGTTCTTTTCCTTTTCCCCTTTTTCAATTTCTTTCAACAGTCAGACCCCTCGTCTGTCCAATATTAAATTGATTAATCGATTAATGCACACAATACATTCAGATGGCTTTTACGCTGAGATAAATAAAGGTAAAAAAAACGAATTACTCATTGTTTAATAGAGCTACTCATTAACATGTAATATTCTGGGCCCAGTTGTTCAGAAGTAATCAGATCGGATTTTCGCCCAACGGATCTCATATTTTGACACAGCGTTTCCAACAAGGCCTGTTTAACAGCTGACAGCCACAGTTTCCTGTGTCATTATATTTTCCTAGACTCCGCATCAGAACCGTTTTTTAGATTGACGATAGATTTTCATCACGTTTTACCCGGCAGTGACAATGCCGTTGAGTGATACTGCATCATACAGTACAATGGGACCTTGCCACGTCATAGTGCCACAAATGTAGGATGTTTTGCGAAGTTCCAGGCATTTTTTTGTGTTGTCTATGCTAGACCTCAGACAAATGCTCCCAGTTACAAGAGCCCACACAAATCATATTCCCCATCCGGTGGCCTTCCCCTGGACAAGCACACACTGTTGCACACTGCATTATATTATGTACAAGCCGCCGTGTGTGTGTGTGTGTGTGTGTGTGTGTGTGTGTGTGTGTGTGTGTGTGTGTGTGTGTGTGTGTGTGTGTGTGTGTGTGTGTGTGTGTGTGTGTGTGTGTGTGTGTGTGTGTGTGTGTGTGTGTGTGGTGTGTGTGTGTGTGTGTGTGCATTCATCCCACTCTGATGCCCCTGCTACCACTCTTTTGAACGCATAAAGAACCACCGTGGGGAAATCTGAAAGGTGGCCGTCAGGAAGTGTCTTAACTATTAATTCCTCCCGAGTTCCTCAGTTCATAATACCCAATAATGCTGCAGGCGTCTGTCACATTTCACCCTTGGTGTCGGTCTTGGGACCGATGACAGGATCTATGCGAGAGAGAAAACCCAGAGCCAATATAAGAGTATCGGGGTGAGCCACGCTCCCCGGCTCCCCGTGCACGGACGCTGTAACCGTAACTAAAGTACAATTGAGAAAGGCAGCGCCGCTGATGGGGTCGGGGGGAAGTCGGCTGTGGCTGGGCCAATACGTATCATACTTTTGTTAAAAGCGATACCTTGTGCGCTCGTAATTACGTAGGGAGAAGGATTAGCACTTTTTCATTAACCTCCGGTCTCGCTAACATGGGACGGATGCGTTGTCACCCATGTTGGGGAAACGACAGCAAAGCAAATCTGATGGCTCTCTGCTAATCCTTGCAGATACTGCTTATTATATTTGAGGATTTATGATTTGGCAAACCGAATGGTCACAGAAAAGCTGGCATGTTATTGATTTTCTTTGCTGTATCATCATGACATTTACATGACATCACTTTGCACTTAGTATTTGTGCCTGATTTGCTGATTAAGATAATGGGTATAATTACATCTATCCAGTCTGAACCAAACCAGTGTTTTTAATAAGTTAGACTATATTAGTCAAGATCAGGGCTCAAGGATATCTTGAATCATTTTGCTTTTTAACTTGATTGAGGCTACATCTGCGTTTTCAGTTGCTGAGCTGGACATAACGCGATAACACACTGCCAACGTTTGTTGTAGGAATCCATATGCACATCATCATCTATTATTAAAATGGGTCATCAAAGTTCATAAAGCTTTTCAGTAAAGTTAATGTCGTGCCATTCAAAATATGGATTTCCTTTGCGTCTCTCCTTGGCTCAATGCTTTGTGTTTAACTCACTCTTGGAGGATCTTGTTCATCCAATATTTAGTGTTATCGTGTTATTCATGGAGTTGCTGGTATAGGCCATGATGATAGCATCTATTTGTGGCATGGAATGCTTTGGCTTAAAGATGGCTTCTACAATTATTTCAGAAGAGTAAGGCTTTTTCCATGTTTCTTAATTGTGATCTTGCAGGTATTGAACTATTAATTTGGATTTTTGTAAGTGTGACATGGTGAGAGGCCAGAATCAATATTGACCAACAGCTAGTAATGGCTGCTTTGTACAAAATATTGCTGTCCTATAATTAGCCTAATCAACTGTCCAACATCATGTGCAATCATGTGCAATCCTCGTGCATATCCATGTGCATATTATTATTATTATCATGTTGTCTATAATATTATCTATAACACTATGTTACGGCTCTTAGATGTATATAGCTCGTCTACGTCTAGGGGGGGTGTAGAGGAGTCGCAACAAAACTATGCGCAAGTGAGTAAGCAAGCACGCTACAACCCAACTTAAGTGTAAATGCAATACTTTGCAAATACCAAATATATACAACCGAGAGTGTGGTTTCGCCTTGTTGGAGTCTTCACCAGAGTTTCCTCTGGCTTCGCCCTGCCCAGGCATAGTTCACCATCTTTCGGGTACTATCGCACGCGCTCAAGCTCCACCTCCCCGTAGGAACGGGCGGAGGCGGGCCGGTGGTGCGCCCGAGCCCCGGGGGGCCGGGATCCCACCTCGGCCGGCGCGCGCCGGCCCTCACTTTCATTGCGCCGCGGGGTTTCGTAGGACCCTCTGACTCGCGCGTGCGTTAGACTCCTTGGTCCGTGTTTCAAGACGGGTCGGGTGGGTAGCCGACATCGCCGCCGACCCCTTGCGCCCAGTGTACGTGAGCCGATCCCCGCCCTGGACGGCGCGACGCGGTTGGGACGCACTGAGGACAGTCCGTCCCGTTTGACAGTCACGCCGGGGGCGAGGGGGCTCCGTCCTCCCTCCCCCCCAGTGAAGGGGGGGTGGGGAGGAAGGCGCAGCGAGGTACTGCGTCCGCGGCCCCGGGAAGCGGCGGCGAGGTCGGAGCGAGGGGGCTCTGTAAAGCCGCCGGCCGAAGCCGCCGGCCACCTTTGCCCCCGAACCCTTCCAAGCCGACCCAGAGCCGGTCGCGGCGCACCGCCGCGGAGGAAATGCGCCCGACGGGGGCCGGAGCCGGCTCGGGCGGGGGTCGCCGACTAGACGATCCTCACGACACCGAGCCGCCGTACCGTAACCCGCCGGGTTGAGTCCCCCGGGCAGACTGCGCGGACCCCATTTCTTCTCTGGGCGGGGTCGCCCGACGTAAGCGATACTCAACGACACGCGGAGGGCCGCGGTTGATTCAATACCCTGAAGCATTTGCAGTGTAACTTTTACCCCTGGCCATCATAATCAATCCTTCATTGGTAAATGGATACCTGCCGGATACCTGCAGATGCCTTTGGTCTCTGAGAGAATGCGGCTCCTGCGCTGCTCAGCGCGAACGCGGAACACATTTGTAGGCTGTCAGGAGGGGCAGGGCTTTGGCGTATTGAACGTGGATGAGGAATCAAGCGCGTTTACAATATAAATGGTTGTGCCGATTCTGGGGCCCCGCGCTTGCCAAAATGAATCATGGAGGAGCAGTCGGGGAGTGCCGTAAGTACCGCGTAATTAAACAACAACCACTCGATTAAGAAATTATCAGTGGCATTCCTAAATACACCGGCAGGCCGCAGTCCCTGGCTCACTCGTGCTCTGCGAGCCGCCATGATAGAGAAAGTCCAATCCATTGTAAATATCCTGCACAAGTCAGCGGTAATGTGTTTTTTTTCCTTGCTATTGTGCACAATGCAACACATTCCGGCTGTCACCGCCGTGCGCCCGCTTCACCTGCCACAGCATTCAAAACTATTTTAGTAGCTGTAGATAAGGGTGGAGGGGGTGGAGGGAGGGGGGGGGGCGGGCGATGAGTGTAATTTTATAAGCCGGCGAAACAAAACCACCCACTTCTATTGTGTGTCATGCATGCTGTCTGGGTGGGAAGCGGCCGCCTCCTTTCCCCTGGAGGAAGCCGGTGGAGTAATGCAGATAATGACGACTCTCCCTCCTCCTCCTCCTCCGCTGGTGTTTAGTCAGAGCAGCAGGAGGAGGAGGAGGAGGAGGAACCTCTTTTTTACCGGCATCGCATATCTGCACCTCTTTCTCTACCACCACCACCACCGCCGACGGGTGCGTGTTTTTTTACATTTTTGTTTATTTACTAAAGAGCAAATCAATTTTCATCAACTGGGGTCAGGGGTCATTGTACAGACTTGACAGAGTGTGCACTATTGATTTATTGGACCCACGCACACACACACACACGCATAGGTGTAGGCATACGCATACACACACACACACAGCAACTCATTTAAACTGCATATGGCACCATCAATAGCTGGTGCTTCTCCAGATTCCTCAGCGCCAGCCGGAAAGCGATCACCTGGGCAACGGCTCTGCGTCAGGCCTCAGCCGAGCGGTCGGTAATTACAGCACCAGAGTGGCTTGATTCTCCATCGGCGGGACTTCGCGCTGAGGCAGCCCTCAGTTTGGTTGTATATTTGTTTGTCAGTTCGCCTTCGTCTTTTTAAGATTTAGCGATTGTTTTTTTTTCCGCGTTTAGACAGAGGAATAAAGCGTTGCAGCATTGGTGGACAAGGAGCAGCGTGTTTTCTTTGTGTGATCGCAGACGTGTCTTCTGTGATGCATTATTGAGCGCCCAATATACGATCTGAATGTCCGTGTTGCTGGGGGAAGATCCACTGTAGTGCGGGCACACATTTGATGTGTTGAGTCTCTGATGGTCCGACAATTTCTTCTTTTATGATGTGATGAAATAGCCTAATACATGCCCCCCCCCGCCCTTTGTCTAACTGAAAAGACTATAATCCATTCCCCTTACACTCTAAAAACATATTGTTTATTTCATGAATTCTTCTTGCATGACCTATCGACTATGGCCCCTGTCAGAGTGGACATGTTTTGAAGCAATCATCGTGAACTTTTCGGAATTTAATTGCAAAATTTTGCATGGAGCTTTCACACTGGCCTCAATATGTTCCACTATGCCTCTAAATATGAAGGGGGTGCAGTTCTGAGTGCTCACGAAGTCTCATCAGTCTTACATTACTCGTGAGCTTATTCTAAATGTTCCTCCGTTGTCTTCTCTCTCCGGTTTAATACCTTTTTCCGCGTTTTTATTTTTTTTATTTTTCTCGCTGTGCGTCATACTTTTGTCTGCTGCTCAAACATTTTGAAAGGTGAAGCTAATTACGAAGGGGTCACACAGCTAACGCGGTGTCTGTCTCGTGTGCATTTAAAGGAAGACGCTGTACGAGAGAGATGTGGTTTTTCTTTGTTGGAATTGTACTTTTTTTTTTAAACAATTCCATTTAAAAAGAATAAAAATAATCAAAAAACGGCGTTCTGTGTTGTCACACTGCTGCATGCTGCCACCGCACGGACTGGGTGGAGTTGAGACCGGAAGTGGTATGATACCACGTCAGCATATCCATCTATCTATTGGACTATTATTGGACTATTGGATTTACACCATTGGATCATTTTATTTGTTATTTTTTTTACTATTATTGGATTTTTTGGACTATTGTATTGTTGGACTATTATTGGACTTATAATTACATTAGACGTACAGGGGTAGACCTTTAATTACACTAGAAACTTGGCTACATAGCATGCAGGCTCTCTCACTGTACTGTACTGTACTGGTCACTTATCAATACATGTTTCTTGACTTGTGGTATGGTTTTAACGAGTGTGAAGTCCTTCAGATGAAAATCTTATCAAGTTCAGATCTATAAATCCCAGGAAACAACTAATTGATAGGCTACATAAAGTAAATTAGTGTAGAAAAATATATTCATTGTCAGAATAAGCAACACCTAATGTGGAAGCAACATTTTTTGTAATAGGCTTACCTAACCTCGTTGAAAAATGGCCTGTTCAATATTGAAAAATTAATTGATAGGGAAATATTTCCTTGATATCTTATTTCTATCCAACCCATTTCTCTCTGAACCATCAAACCTCCCCATCAACTAATAGAATACTTTGGTTGGCTTTTAAATTTTAACTGTGACAGACAATGGAAAATAACAAAAAGCTAATTTGTCATCAACTGCTATATTTCATTATCCCTCCTCAACGAGGTGTCATTTATAGTCTCACAATTTTCCAACTAATTATGCTGGAGGAAAAGCACCACTTAAATTAGCGTGGTCGTATGAACGGTAGCATGCAAATCAAGCTCCTACCTCACCGTCATGTTTGAGGGCAAGGCTGCATGATAGCATTTTTATAAGGGCTACATGCTTCACAACCACATTATTAGGAGCTTGTGTGTGTGTGTGTGTGTCTGTGCGTGTGTGTGTCACATAATGGCATTCATATTAAATATTAGAAAGCATGATAAAGAATCAGACTGCCCAGAGAGACGAGTAATGTCAGTTAATAATTGGCCTACTAATTACCAATTACGGTTAGCCAGCGTGGGGTCACTTTAAGTGTTTTTATTTGAAAAGTCAAAAAACAGCACAGGGCATTTGGCAGACACTTTTATCCAAAGCGACTTACAAAGAGTACATTTGTTGAAGGAGACAGCAAAATATCACTGTAATAATAGAGCAGTTTTCAAGCATCGCTAGGTTGCCTGCATAATAGCTGTGCTAACAGCAGAAGTGCCATTCTGAGTGCATTACCAACATATTAATAACGCCAACACGCAAGTTAGTGTTAGGGTTAGGAGAGGGAAGGCGGGGGGAGTGGGGAGGGTTATGCAGAGTCCAGGTGAACTCCCAACAAGTGGGTCTTGAGTCGCACCGATCCAACTTTTTCAGTCCCGATACCGATACTGATACCTGGGCTTTGGGTATCGGCCGATACCGAGTACCGATCCGATACCATTGTTAAATTAATAAACTGTTTGCCTCACTGTGTGGAAGAGAATGGGATCATTCTTTTGTGCAAGGCAACATCAGGCTTGACTTAAACATTACTTTCCTAACTTTGTAAAACAAAATGTAACAAATTAACAGATATAAATGTACTGAATTGTTATTTATTATTAAAATAATAAATAATCGTGCACCAGCAACTTGAACAAAACATTCAAAATAAACAGGAATCAAAATTCTTGGTAAACATTTAGTGCAAATAGGAATTTAAAATTCCAATATAAAATAATGTAGCAGCTGAAACTGAGAAATATAGAAGTTAAATCACAATTCACAAGTCAAGTAAACAAGTAACTTGGTAAAACATTAAAAATAAACAGGAATCAGAATTCTATAAATAATATTTTCGTGATGGTAAACTGTCCCGTGGTTCCAGGTGTTCAAGTAGGCGGCGGAAGCCCTCGTTTTCAACGACTGACAGGGGTTGCTCATCCAAAACAATGAATTCCAGAACCTTTTCTGTTATTCTTATCACTTGGAAGTTTCTCGCGTGTTTGCAGTGCATCCGCCAAAGTTAACTGCTTTGTTGTATCGTCCCCTTTTTTTGATTTCTTCAACTCGAGGAACTTGGCGTGCTGTTTGGCATGATGCTTGTGGAGGTGCTTGATTACATTGGTTGTGTTATATTTTGCAGTGCTACCACCACCACCCCTCGGAACATTGGCTTCCGTAGCCGTCGAACTTGTTGGCGTAGCAAGCGTGAAATACCTCCAAACAGCTGACCCTTTGGCTCGCTCCGTGCTGTATTAGCTCCATGCATTTGCTGCGTTTTGAGAAAAATCTACCGGTGTGCTGCGCGTGACGTAGTACGCGTCGCACACATAGAATTGAAGTGAATAGATCGGTCCCATGGATCGGCCCCATTGTCTCCGATACCCGATCTAGCTATTTTAGTCATATCGGGGCCGATATCCGATATCAATATCGGATCGGTGCATCCCTAGTCTTGAGTCTCTTGCGGAAGCTGGTCGTTCATTTGCTGATGTCAGCCAGGCATTGAGAGATGCGTGTTGCGATTTGGATGTCAGAGCGGGAGAAGGAAAGGAACAATAAAACAATACAAATAAAGGGTATTTGTATTGTTTTTATTGTTCTTTTCCTTTTCCCCTTTTTCAATTTCTTTCAACAGTCAGACCCCTCATCTGTCCAATATTAAATTGATTAATCGATTAATGCACACAATACATTCAGATGGCTTTTACGCTGAGATAAATAAAGGTAAAAAACGAATTACTCATTGTTTAATAGACCTACTCATTAACATGTAATATTCTGGGCCCAGTTGTTCAGAAGTAATCAGATCGGATTTTCGCCCAACGGATCGCATATTTTGACACAGCGTTTCCAACAAGGCCTGTTTAACAGCTGACAGCCACAGTTTCCTGTGTCATTATATTTTCCTAGACTCTGCATCAGAACCGTTTTTTAGATTGACGATAGATTTTCATCACGTTTTACCCAGCAGTGACAATGCCGTTGAGTGATACTGCATCATACAGTACAATGGGACCTTGCCACGTCACAGTGCCACAAATGTAGGATGTTTTGCGAAGTTCCAGCCATTTTTTTGTGTTGTCTATGCTAAACCTCAGACAAATGCTCCCAGTTACAAGAGCCCACACAAATCATATTCCCCATCCGGTGGCCTTCCCCTGGACAAGCACACACTGTTGCACACTGCATTATATTATGTACAAGCCGCCGTGTGTGTGTGTGTGTGTGTGTGTGTGTGTGTGTGTGTGTGTGGTGTGTGTGTGTGTGTGTGTGTGTGTGTGTGTGTGTGGTGTGTGTGTGTGTGTGTGTGTGTGTGTGTGTGTGTGTGTGTGTGTGTGTGTGTGTGTGTGTGCATTCATCCCACTCTGATGCCCCTGCTACCACTCCTTTGAACGCATAAAGAACCACCGTGGGGAAATCTGAAAGGTGGCCGTCAGGAAGTGTCTTAACTATTAATTCCTCCCGAGTTCCTCAGTTCATAATACCCAATAATGCTGCAGGCGTCTGTCACATTTCACCCTTGGTGTCGGTCTTGGGACCGATGACAGGATCTGTGCGAGAGAGAAAACCCAGAGCCAATATAAGAGTATCGGGGTGAGCCACGCTCCCCGGCTCCCCGTGCACGGACGCTGTAACCGTAACTAAAGTACAATTGAGAAAGGCAGCGCCGCTGATGGGGTCGGGGGGAAGTCGGCTGTGGCTGGGCCAATACGTATCATACTTTGTTAAAAGCGATACCTTGTGCGCTCGTAATTACGTAGGGAGAAGGATTAGCACTTTTTCATTAACCTCCGGTCTCGCTAACATGGGACGGATGCGTTGTCACCCATGTTGGGGAAACGACAGCAAAGCAAATCTGATGGCTCTCTGCTAATCCTTGCAGATACTGCTTATTATATTTGAGGATTTATGATTTGGCAAACCGAATGGTCACAGAAAAGCTGGCATGTTATTGATTTTCTTTGCTGTATCATCATGACATTTACATGACATCACTTTGCACTTAGTATTTGTGCCTGATTTGCTGATTAAGATAATGGGTATAATTACATCTATCCAGTCTGAACCAAACCAGTGTTTTTAATAAGTTAGACTATATTAGTCAAGATCAGGGCTCAAGGATATCTTGAATCATTTTGCTTTTTAACTTGATTGAGGCTACATCTGCGTTTTCAGTTGCTTAGCTGGACATAACGCGATAACACACTGCCAGCGTTTGTTGTAGGAATCCATATGCACATCATCATCTATTATTAAAATGGGTCATCAAAGTTCATAAAGCTTTTCAGTAAAGTTAATGTAGTGCCATTCAAAATATGGATTTCCTTTGCGTCTCTCCTTGGCTCAATACTTTGTGTTTAAATCACTCTTGGAGGATCTTGTTCATCCAATATTTAGTGTTATCGTGTTATTCATGGAGTTGCTGGTATAGGCCATGATGATAGCATCTATTTGTGGCATGGAATGCTTTGGCTTAAAGATGGCTTCTACAATTATTTCAGAAGAGTAAGGCTTTTTCCATGTTTCTTAATTGTGATCTTGCAGGTATTGAACTATTAATTTGGATTTTTGTAAGTGTGACATGGTGAGAGGCCAGAATCAATATTGACCAACAGCTAGTCATGGCTGCTTTGTACAAAATATTGCTGTCCTATAATTAGCCTAATCAACTGTCCAACATCATGTGCAATCATGTGCAATCCTCGTGCATATCCATGTGCATATTATTATTATTATCATGTTGTCTATAATATTATCTATAACACTATGTTACGGCTCTTAGATGTATATAGCTCGTCTACGTCTAGGGGGGGGTGTAGAGGAGTCGCAACAAAACTATGCGCACCAAACTTATTGTAGGAAGTGAGGAAGCACGCACGCTACAACCCAACTTAAGCGTAAAAACAATACTTTATTTGCTCAGGGCAAATACCAAGGATTAATACAAAACACACGCCAAGGGGAAAGGGAACAATGAGCGGTGCCCAAGCAAAGCAATCATAAACCAAAAGTGATCTCCTAAACTAGGGCAATAGTAATCTATACTAACAAGGCAAAGCAAAATCTAAGCTACACTAGACTAATAAATACAGAGGGTGGCACCCACTCCTAACCTGGTGAATAGTAACAGAGGTAAGGCTACGTGATGCAAATGTAAACCCATGGGTCTCTTACCTATTCACCTTGCCCCTGTGGCGTACAAATTACAGACAAACTAACAGAATAATACGTAACAAAAAGCATACGAGCGAAACTGGGGGTTAAACAAATCGTAACTGATCTTTACAAACGATCTCGCGATGCAGACAACACGCACAAACAATGCAACCGCGAACCGAGCGGACAGGAAACACACAAAAACGGGTCCGCCCTGGAGACAGCCGGGGCTTTTAAAGGCACGGACCGCCCTCTGATTGGACAGGAACAGATTAGTGGTGGGGGAGTGACGGGGACGAATGGCCAATCACCTGACGGACACCTGAATGCAGAATGATGGAGAGGGGAGAAACAGAAGGCAAAACAAAACACAACAAGGACACACTCATGCAGGAGCGGGGAACGTAACACACTACCTCTCATCTCCTCTCATCATCATGTACAATATTCTTAATGTCATGCCAAATTGTTTTCGGCGTCGGAATATCTTATCTTGCCCACATATTTGTATATTTTGAACTGTACATTTGTAAATCCGTTCGTCTATTTTTATCATTCTGTTATTTTCCATTTTGTTGTTTTATTGTACGGTATCGCTATGTAACCTGGCACAAGAATTTCCTTCGGGATTAATTAAGTTCTATTCTATTCTATTCTAATTGTACTAACATGTTCACACACACATGTGTTCACGTATCAATTTCTATTCTCATCATTTGTTACGAGACATTTCCTAATTTGGCACACTTTAACTCACTGCACCGTTTGCATTGAAAATTGCTTTTGCTGCATGAAAACTTGAAAGCTTTTTTTTTTAATCTCCGAGACCTTCAGTATACTCGTGGGTTGCGTGCCATGGCTCCTGCGTAAACATTTGGGAATTAAAAAAATACGATATCTCCCTACTCCAGTGCTCCCTGCCTCTTTCATGTATTGTAGGACACAAGGCCATTTTATTTCAGGCAACCCCTGTTCTGACGTTTTTTAATTTCAAGGTTATTAGAGGGAGGGGGTGAAAGTGTGGGGGGAGTCTTAAAGGGTAGAATTAGCATTTCAAGATGATTCTCTTCAGTGAAACGGAGCAGGGCAGCTCAAGCCAGCGCTGGAAACGCTGTCTCACACAGGAAGGTTATATTTACCTATTTGCCTACAGATTTAATTAACCCATCCCCAAACTTTTGAACCCATTATGATTGTGGAACTTAAACACAATCTGCCATATCTGATGCATTAGTGCAAAACAAATTGAGCAGCTGATTGTTCTGCCGAGAGTGATTAAGGCCTTTCCAGCAGCCATCTTATTCCAAATGTACCCAAAGTATGATCGCATTTCAAGTACAAAGAATGTACTTTTGTCTTTGGCAATTTGTGTTGACTGATGTGAATGTTCTGAATGTTCCACATTTTCGGTAGACTACACATTGGCCACATATTTTTGAGGACATGCATATTTGCACAGAAAAGGAATGTACCAAAACATTCTGACAGAGCTGTGTTAAGTTACGGCCAAGGAGAGCAAGCTAAGACTACATTTTCACATTGTAAATGAAGCCTATCCATACATTTATTTGCCTATCATTAGTATACACATTTTGCACTCAACTTCGTAAAGGATACCTTGACTGATATTCAGCCTTATCTCCATCTCTCCTTATTAGGGAAGTAGTGTGAAAAATGGCTGCAGCTGTTGCCGGGTATGATGGAGGGGAAGATGGTGTTAAGATTCACCTGGTGGAAGAGAACCTTCTTTCAGGCACAAACTAAAGCCTCACCTGCAGTGACTACCACCTCCCTTCTTCAAGTGATTTCATCTTTTGTAAATGTTAGCCATTATGCTACATTCAAAGTGGCTGTCTGTCTGTCCGTCTGCACTTAGCCATTTTCAGTCCTTCCAAAAATCCTTGAGAAAAAATACTACTTTAAAATGTATATTTTCTAAATCTTAAATGAAATATATGGATTGTGTTATTTTGTGTACCCTATTAGATGATGTATTTGTTCAATGTTTCTGTAAAGTATCTTGCTGTTTGAACCAAGGGGGTGTATTGAACAGATGATTGTCAATAGCCATTCAATGACCATGGGCATGGCTTAGCCCCTCCCAGGCATGTTAGCAGTGGTCAAACCAAATCAAAATGGTTGCGCTCCAGTATAATAAGCACCTAGACGCACGCATGCTTCTCCACTCAGGCTAGAAAAAGCGTCACGTTGAGAGAGGTGAATCATCATCATATTTGTATGTAATTTGTTTCTACTTTTTGGCTCAATTATTTATCATGTGGCTGGAAGTAGGGCTGTACGCTGGGGTGCAATATCACTTTTATTAGCTGCTCCCTTCATGGTTTTAGCTTTTAATTTATACATTTCAACCATTTATGTATGACCTGCTGTCACAGGGTAAAATGGAGCCATACGTCTTTCTCATGAGCATGTCAGCAATAAATCTGGAGAGGTTTATGCATTATGGAAAGTTTTCTCTCTGAGCAAAGTCATCCATACGGTTAGCTGTATCGGCTTGTTTCATGCTGTTCAAACAGCTTACCATCCTTTGTTGTTTTCTATATAGCAAACCTACACAGCCTTTTAAATGCGGAGATAGGGGACTCTAATATTGGAGCAGAGCATTTAAAAATAAAGCACAAGGATGACTTCAATCACAGGACAAATCCTCATTTGTATTGTTGTGATAATGTACAAAAAGTTTGTAAGAAATATCTTCATCGTAGGTTTTGTGAAATGTAATGATAAACTTCATCATTTCAGTTAAACCAAGTTCAGCGTTGCTGTAAGGGGTCAGTTGGGGCCAGATGAGAGGGGGTGATTCATTCGGATCTTTATTTCTATCTTTTCCTAAATATTTTGGGAGGATTTGATGAGTGCCATGATTCATAATCATAATCCAACATTTTTGTTTAATGTCGCTCGGTCCTCAGAATTGATGAGCTGTCGTCAAATCTAAATGTCATAGTTGCACATGCAGATGAGAATTCTTTCACCATTTCACGATAATCGTACATTCTTGAATTCTTAAGCAGCTTTTGTTTTAATGCTTTTTTTTTTAACGTATCGCTGTGTTAACTGAAGCGCAAGTGCACCATCCAGCTGGAGCTACGCGGTGGTGAATTTCACAAGGGGCCAAGGACGACGACGTGACCTCACCAAAACCAAAACATAATCCGATCGCTTTTCCTGTGCACTGGAATCTGACTGCTGAGAAGGTTATCCGCTGACCCTGGGACAGACTGTCTGCAGTGGGGCCGCAAGACCCGGCAAGACTGTGCACAATATTGTATACTCGTGTTACAAACCCTATGGAAGATTCATTGTTTCATTGATTCAAAGGCTTTTCCCGTACATTTTTTATTTGCCGTCATGATAATGTTGTCGGCCCAACCGCCTTCATAGCGATCCCTAAAAGTAAACGCAATAAACAAAATATGTGAACCTTTCATCCACTTCACGTAGACCAAGGCTGAAGAGGTAGTTGGAGTTAAAGTGCGGTCGTCCACCCTGCTATTCCAAAGACGCCTTCTTACTTTCTCGGTACGACATAAAGCTGCTCTGTCATTTCAGAGCCTCTCTGTGTCCCCAGTTGTAAGGCAGGAGGGTTGTGGCCCTACATTCCTTCTCTGTAGGGAGTAGGGAGTCACAAGGAGTGGGTGTGCAATGCATCACAACAGGGAACGCAGGAATAAATGGACAGAAGAAAAAAACCAAAATGAAGCACTTTTGTTGTCACTACGGCCACTTAAAGTCCCATTAAGGCCTGTCATTCACCAATTCTCACACACACACACACACACAGTTCCCATGTGCACTGTATCAATGCCACTTTAATTTGAACACTGAGTTGTAGCCCATTAACTGTGCTATGTATTCCAACAAAATGTCTAGTATTTCATGGCTGATCAAAAGCGTTTGCACATATTGTCCGTTTGCTATTCAGTGAGCTGCTTTTAGCCATTTACAGAGAATTTTAAATCAAACCCAGTAGCGTTCAGCTAGAAGTTGAACATCCTAGACACCACATTATCCCAGCCGTCTCCTTATCCTCCCATAACATTAGGACTTAGCAGCGTGCAAGCTATTCACCCATATATATATAAATTGTTTTGATTTTTATTTGCTGATGACCATAACCGTCTGTGTAAGCATCCTCTATGTAAGCATCATCAAGATAAGGCCATCGCAGTTCACAAACTTTAGTGACATTATTGGAGGCCATATCGGACACCTGTACACCTCAATCCAGATTGTCCCCAGGGTTCAATATGTGGCGCTTGGATCACTCTTAATGAGAAGAAATAGCAGGATGGAGACGGATAGCTTCTTAAGCAGCACTTTACTGTTTTTCGAACCTTCATCAGCCTCACAACCACAACACTTCCTTGCTTCTAACTCACATGTCACTGAACTACCAATCAGAGGCTAAATGTGAGGAAAACTACAGAGGTCAGGAGATTATCATAACTGTTTTAAAGATGCTGATGGAAATATTCAAACATGTAATATAATATAAAAATAATCGTAAACATAAATGTGTAAATCGTTAACCGTATAAACACTGTCAATGTATTTTAGTAAGTTAACTCAAATATATGAATTAACTTGACTTCTCAACCTTACACTTACACAATAAAAACCCGGGAGTGTCTTTATTCAGCAAGCAAATGGGAATATGATTGGAACAGTTTGATGAGGAGGATTTCATTTGAGTCATGAGTCGTCGTTTAAACGATTGTTTGTTTACTGCCCCTTAGCCCCAAATTGGTCCGAGAAGTAAGGAATAAACATCTATCACCATACAACTCTAGACATTAAACAATATCGTACATTTGAGTAAATACGCAGCTTTTGTGTTGCGTGTTAATGGTCAGTTCAATATATCTTGCGTGCGATGTGTTAAAGGCTAATATGCAAGTCAAATATGTTGAGCGATTACAGAGACGGTTGGCTAAAGTAAATGGGTTATCTGGTAGAGGTATGTCCGCGCGCTGTGGAGTAGAATTACATTTGCGTCTCGATGTAGGAACATGAAAAGTATTGTATGTCAATAGATGCATTTGTAATACAATCTGAAAAAGCCCAGGACGAAGCTTTTGGGCTTTCTCCTGCGCAAAAATATCTTGTTTCAACTCCTCTACCATCACACCAAAACACAAACGTGTACATGTCTTGGACAAAAATGCCACCAAAAAGAGCTAATATTAGCGTTAACCTTCGTTGGCGTTCACATCGACAGCAATCCATTTTCAGCCATTGCCGTGGGTTATATATATCCTTATATATACCTCTCCACTGTACATAATTCAATAGCTGACTAGACACATATTGTCTCGCGTGACGGCTGAGAATGCAAAATCGAAGTGGTTGCCGTCGAACTGAGGCACACGTTGGGCAACGTTGTTTGGTGTGTGTAGTGTGTCAGTGACGGTGTGTTTCTCTGTATGGTTCATGTTTCAGTGATGCGTGTTGAGGAGGGGTTAGACGTGACCTGAATGTCTTGTCATTGAGGTAACGTAATGCACCATGACAGAATGTTAAGAGCCTCGTATTGTGATATTTATTGATTGTTATTCAACAACAGACAGGATCCGAGTCCTCAGGACAAGAGTGTCGAGTGACCGAAGCGAATTCACGTCACTTCACAAAAATATTGCTAAAAGTTGTTATTTATTTCCTGTTAAATCAAATGTACAACCTTGAAAAAGTGGACGCTCAGAGGGAGAGTTTTGCTGTTTATTTAAATAGCCTAGAGAGTGGATTTTGCCTTAGCAGTTGTAATATAAGCAGCGTCTGATGGGTTTGCCCGATGGAAGAGCTCCATTTTGTGTGTGTGTGTGTGTGTGTGTATTATTGTGTTGGACTACCAGTGTAACCTTTTCAACCACGGCTCGGCACACACCTTCCTTAACGGATGGCATGTGTTCATGCAATCGTAGCCATTGTGCTAATGCAAAGTGACCAATGTGTCCATCTGCACTCACACACACAGCAACTCATTTAAACTGCATATGGCACCATCAATAGCTGGTGCTTCTCCAGATTCCTCAGCGCCAGCCGGAAAGCGATCACCTGGGCAACGGCTCTGCGTCAGGCCTCAGCCGAGCGGTCTGTAATTACAGCACCAGAGTGGCTTGATTCTCCATCGGCGGGACTTCACGCTGAGGCAGCCCTCAGTTTGGTTGTATATTTGTTTGTCAGTTCGCCTTCGTCTTTTTAAGATTTAGCGTTTTTTATTTTTCCGCGTTTAGGCGGTGGAATAAAGCGTTGCTGCATTGGTGGACAAGGAGCAGCGTGTTTTCTTTGTGTGATCGTAGACGTGTCTTCTGTGATGCATTATTGAGCGCCCAATATACGATCTGAATGTCCGTGTTGCTGGGGAAGATCCACTGTAGTGCGGGCACACATTTGATGTGTTGAGTCTCTGATGGTCCGACAATTTCTTCTTTTATGATGTGATGAAATAGCCTAATACATGCCCCCCCCCCGCCCTTTGTCTAACTGAAAAGACTATAATCCATTCCCCTTACACTCTAAAAACATATTGTTTATTTCATGAATTCTTCTTGCATGACCTATCGACTATGGCCCCTGTCAGAGTGGACATGGTTTGAAGCAATCATCGTGAACTTTTCGGAATTTAATTGCAAAATTTTGCATGGAGCTTTCACCACTGGCCCCAATATGTTCCACTATGCCCTCTAAATATGAAGGGGGTGCATTCTGAGTGCTCACGGAAGTCTCATCAGTCTACATACCGTGAGCTTATCCTTAAATGTTCCTCCCGTTGTCTTCTCTCTCCGGTTTAATACCTTTTTCTGCGTTTTTTTTTTATTTTTCTCGCTGTGCGTCATACTTTTGTCTGCTGCTCAAACATTTTGAAAGGTGAAGCTAATTACGAAGGGGTCACACAGCTAACGCGTGTCTGTCTCGTGTGCATTTAAAGGGAAGACGGCTGTACGAGAGAGATGTTGGTTTTTCCTTTGTTGGAATTGTAATTTTATTTTTTAAACATTCCATTTAAAAAGAATAAAAATAATCAAAAAACGGCGTTCTGTGTTGTCACACTGCTGCATGCTGCCACCGCACGGACTGGGTGGAGTTGAGACCGGAAGTGGTATGATACCACGTCAGCATATCCATCTATCTATTGGACTATTATTGGACTATTGGATTTACCACCATTGGATCATTTTATTTGTTATTTTTTTACTATTATTGGATTTTTTGGACTATTGTATTGTTGGACTATTATTTGGACTTATAATTACATTAGACGTACAGGGTAGACCTTTAATTACACTAGAAACTTGGCTACATAGCATTGCAGGCTCTCTCACTGTACTGTACTGTACTGGTCACTTATCAATACATGTTTCTTGACTTGTGGTATGGTTTTAACGAGTGTGAAGTCCTTCAGATGAAAATCTTATCAAGTTCAGATCTATAAATCCCAGGAAACAACTAATTGATAGGCTACATAAAGTAAATTAGTGTAGAAAATATATTCATTGTCAGAATAAGCAACACCTAATGTGGAAGCAAAATTTTTGTAATAGGCCTTACCTAACCTCGTTGAAAAAATGGCCTGTTCAATATTGAAAAATTAATTGATAGGGAAATATTTCCTTTGATATCTTATTTCTATCAACCCATTTCTCTTCTGAACCATCAAACATCCCCATCAACTAATAGAATACTTTGGTTGGCTTTTAAATAAAAATAAAATAAATTAACTGTGACAGACAATGGAAAATAACAAAAAGCTAATTTGTCATCAACTGCTATATTTCATTATCCCTCCTCAACGAGGTGTCATTTATAGTCTCACAAATTTTCCAACTAATTATGCTGGAGGAAAAGCACCACTTAAATTAGGCGTGGTCGTGTGGAACGGTAGCATGCAAATCAAGCTTCCTACCCTCACCGTCATGTTTTGAGGGCAAGGCTGCATGATAGCATTTTTATAAGGGCTACATGCTTCACAACCACATTATTAGGAGCTTGTGTGTGTGTGTGTGGTGTCTGTGCGTGTGTGTGTCACATAATGGCATTCATATTAAATATTAGAAAGCATGATAAAGAATCAGACTGCCCAGAGAGACGAGTAATGTCAGTTAATAATTGGCCTACTAATTACCAATTACGGATAAACTTCCATTTATACAGAGTGAAAACACGTTATAGGTCATATTAGATGTATACAACTTGGAAAAAGAAATGGTAGTATTTTGCAAATGCTTTTCATGTTTGTGATCTGCCACTCTGCACTGCAGTGCTAGCAAAGGGCAATAGCGTTAAATACTAATGCGCGGTTAATGGTTGAATTCAATGCCAATGTACCGTCCCTTTGTCATCCACGAGACACAAGAGGACTCGAGTAGAGCGCAAACATCTGATCAATTGGCTGAGCAGCTCCACTGACCCCATGTCAACTCCGTTGGAGAAAAAAACGAAAAAACAGAACAAATCACGAAAAAAATCAATCTTTATGTAAAGACGTGAAATGGTCTAATTTTCCTGCAGCCGACACTTCGGCGATGAATCCGAAGAATCTGACGCACCACTTATCCGACGCGCCACTTCACGTAGAGAGCGCCCGCTCAGATGCCCAGATACTGTTCAAGAGGCCCTCCCTGACACTTCCCGAGGCCAGCGTGGAGGAGTTAGTTAACCTTGTGCAGAGGCAGACCCCTTCAGCCCACTTCCACACCAAGCCCCGAGATGGTGATGGGTCTCTCATTGCAGCCAATTAGGGTGTATCTTCCCGCGACACACACACACACACCGTTTCTCTTCCCTTTCCCTTCTGCTTTGATAGATCATGCACCAGAAGCATGAGGAAAGGGGGCTCGCCGGCCAGGCGTGCTCCGGGGTCAACCCCCCGCTCAACACACACTCAACCCGGCATCCGTCAAACCCGGAGGCTCGCTGTGATCAATGTGGGGGGAAACGGAGCGGCTATTATTTATAGGATCACCAGGCCATTAGACCCAACTATCCACTTAGCCTTTTGCCACGGACAGCTCCTGGTTGCCAACGTGGAAATGAGTGCAGATTGAACGCAGAGCGGCCGGCCCTCATTGGCTGGCCGCTTGCCTGCCGTGACCCCGGGACCCGTCCCCCCATGCTCACGCGCTCGTTTAACAACTTGCCGTAGAAACGACGACTGAACACTACGTTTTGTCCTTCGGAATTAAACATCATTTGCGAAAGATGCATGGGTAGTAAGTGTTCATTACTTGATAATTGGGCTGGTGACGCGGTTAATTGTTGGGAGTGTGGCAACTGTGCAACACTGTGGTGGGGTAATTAAAGCGGACCTGTGCTGATTTTCACCTGGCTTTCGACCATTTCAAATGTTTACCTTTCCTCCATCTTTCCTCCGTGGTGTCTCCCCTCGCTTCTTTTGTCCACCGGGTGGCGCGTTTCCCCGGCCTTCCCTTTCCCCTGACCCCAACGGGTTGACGGAGTCGGGGTAAGATTAGATTTTGTGCCATCTGCTGTGATCGATGCCCCGGTGACACAGAGGGCATCGGCAACAGCTGCAGGCGTTTTTCACACCATATCCTTAATGCGGACAGATAGAGATAAGGTTGAAAATCCTGAGAGCATTCAACGCCGCCGCGATGTATTAACGCCACAGCAGCATGGAAATAATGAATGCATTTAATATTTACACGCTCAAGACAGTCATGGAAAGTGAAACTGTCCAACATATTACCCTTAGCCTACTTACTGTCCCGAGAGTAACGTTCGGAATCCATTTTTTTCCGAGAACGACGTGGACGAGTGATGCGATGTTCTTGTACATAGCGTTCCCCTTTATGAATACGCAGATCTGTTGAGACTTGGCAACCCCCTCTGGCGCCCTGGAATGACGAAGTCTCTGCGGATGATGGAGTTTCTCTAACCCTCAGAGTGCACAGGAGTTTGTCTCTGTGTGTCTTCTGAAAGGCATGGCTGGAGGCAACGTAGTCATTTTGCATACATTTGTCCTCAAATCACACACATTTTCCCCTTTTTAGTTTATGCAGCTAGATTGTATCGGTGAGCCACCTCTGTGTATTAGGCTCTCTTCAATATTGTCCACGTATTCTCTTACGAGCGTATTTATCAGATTAACTGTTGACCACGATTCGCCTCGTAAATGTGTTTATTTCAGAATGGCCGATGTTTCATTGCGTGCTTTAATAAAGACAAAATACATTTCATGTTTCCGATGTACTCTTTGTTGTGCCCCAGAGAGGGGGTTTGTACCACATGTAAACAACAGCGCATAAACAGCGAGAAAACATGACATTTAACAGAACATTTGTTAAAGACACCGATGGCCACGGGGCACAAAGTGTTTTTCTTATCGTTATGACATTATGGTTTTGCTGTTATTATCCTATTATATTACGTGTATTTAAAATGTCCTAAAAATGAGTGTGTGTGTGTGTGTGCGTGTCCACATGCATCCATTCACCATGTACCACACCTGCATCATGTGTGTGAGGAGTCATTCTCCCCTGCACCTCAATGCAGTAAACACATATTGTATGGTTGTTAGGTGGCATTGATTGTGTCTGATGTTTAGCGTTTAGACATCCGACTTTGTGTGTGTGTGTGTGTGTGTGTGTGTATTGCTCCTCGTGAAGCTAGCGCTGACGCCGGGTGCACACACAGTCACAGGTGTGCGGCAGACACACACGAAGCAAAGAGCAGGTGTGGCTTCACTGCAGTGTGTCTCTTCCGACGAGGCAAAGCCAACTCTCCTGTCAGCCACACACAATGTGCTTCAGCTACAAGGTCGACACACTGTCTCTCCAAAGATGGAGGCAAATGGGTTTTGAAACGACACTTGTGATTGAATCATGCTCAACCTGCGCGGCACACATGGGCACATGGAGTTTAGCTGTAAGGGTAATCAGAGAAAACATTGACAAGTGCTTCGTTTTGAAGTTTAATACAAACCCTCTCGTTTGGTGCACTGTCGCCATAGTTAATTAAAAGAAAAATGTCCTGCTTTTCAAGGTCATGCTGATTGTCTGTTCGACGTGCCCACGCCACTTACCCATCTGACCGCCTCTCTTCATATTCACTGTTTACCACATGACTTGTTTCTTGTGTCTCGATGTACCACACAGCGTCTCGGAAGACCTCTGACCTCTGACCTCCACCTCGGGCCACCCTTCTGTACCCAAAAAATGCTGAAAACACAACCGTATAAAAAGCGGACCTTGAAATGAATCGATGCTAAAAAAAAAGAACACACTGACACACGTTAGCTCACGTCAGAGGGGTAGGATACAGTGTCGATGTTGATCCTGAAACATCTGAACCTCTGCTTCACCAGGTCACTGATGGAACATGTTAACGCTTTATGTTAGAGCTCTTGTGCGCCGGACATAGACTGTAAAAATTCACTCATCACGGTGCATCGGCATTTGGTTTCCGAGATTTTAGCCACCGACAACAGAAACGATCCACACTTGGAACAGTGAGGGTGAGGCTGGAATCAATGCGTCGCACCAC
Organism: Coryphaenoides rupestris; assembly: GCA_002895965.2. Classification (NCBI taxonomy): domain Eukaryota; kingdom Metazoa; phylum Chordata; class Actinopteri; order Gadiformes; family Macrouridae; genus Coryphaenoides; species Coryphaenoides rupestris. The sequence continues at coordinate 108,988 of PIJE02000650.1, read as the reverse complement.
CAGTCTATGCCCTGAAAGTCATTCATCTTTAATCCTTAATCACTTTGTAATGAAATCTAATTGTCAAAACACATAAAATTGAGATGAACTAGCCACTGGGGTCCGGGCCGAATGAAGAAAAAAAAATTATTGGCTTTGTATCTCACAAGAATTAATTCACACTTCTTCCTGTTGATGTGGACTGGTGATGGCTCATTCTTCATCCACCTCTCTCACACCACCTAAAGGCCATTAGACGATCTTCGCGCTAGTCTCTACCATGAACTGCTTAAAGGACATTAGACGATCTACATGCTAGTCTCTACCATGAACCACCGAAAGGCCGTCAGAGGAACTACATGCTAGCCTCTTCCCATGAGCCTCACTAACAGACATTACATTCCATTTAAGGCATTTGGAAGATGCTTTTATCCAAAGCGACTTACAAAGAGCACATGTCAGACAGACTGCCACTTGGTCTGTTTAAGGCAGAGACTTAAAGGTTAGACCTACTTGCAGTTGAAAGATAATTGTTGTCATCGTCATCATCCCCATAATCTGTCTTGTTTTATTGTTATTAGCATTAGCATTCCCGTATACCATCACAAAGACATGTATTGTTACTTTGTTCTGGCTTAAACGGTGATATGCAAACACAAGCGAGTACCCTTTAACCATTTCCCAGAGATCATAGAGCATTGTGCTAATGCCATTTTTACACTGTCTCTCCAGAAACACTTTATGGTTTTTAGCAGACTCTGTCTCGATCCTTTTTACCGTCCTGAGAGTGGAAGGATTAGCATATTGATGATGTAAGTCCTCGCACTCGTGTCCACGCGTGGCTTTTAGACAACCTCACTTACAGTTTGCCACATTACCACACTGTCCCAGAAAGAAAGAAGAGCAGTGTAGCATTAGCAAATTGCTACGATGATGACAAGCTAAATTTGAAACCGCCAACGCCACTGCATGTGACTATCAAGAAGACGGCAAGCGACGTTTTTTGTGGACAGATTTTTATTTTGACGATGAATTACTCGCATGTTCTTCATATGAACATGCAGTTAATTGGTCGAGAAATTAATACTAGACGAGAAGTGCAGCACGACGACAACATTCTTTCCCGATACGTGAAGCCGGGTGAGACAGAGAGAGTTAATATTATTCATAGCAGTGCTCGTCTCCCCGGCATGGCTTTATGTCTAGCTCAATTAAGCAAAGCTCATACACTTAGCCCGACACTGAGCCTCGATTATCATCACAGAGCCCACTGGCCACATCCCACCCGCTCTACCCATCCACGCTCATGCCTCTCATCGCTGTGTACTTAATGGGAAAAACAGAGGACAGCTCCGCTCGCAAACTCAATTACCAAATAGGGGGTAACACCACAGGAATCACGGGAGAAAACACTTGTTTGCTTGGAGTCTAGTCGGGAGTGACCTCCCTTAAGGACCGTCCCCCCCCGGTCTCCCAGCGTGTCTGTCCCCCTCCACCACCACCACCCCTCCCAAACCTCATTTGGGGGCTTCCTTGTGAGCTCCAGGGCCAACTCTCTGTTCGTGACCTCTGCCGTGACCTTGAAGTGATGTGGTGCATTCATCTCCTTTATTTGAGGCATGTGAGTGTTACATGAGAGGATAATGGTCTGGTGTCAGGCCTCTGTTGGCTACTATTAGATTTGCTCCTGGATGCAGGAATACATTTTCATGTATTTATCTCGAGCTCTCTCTCTCTCTCTATCTATCTCGATCTCACTCTCTCTCTCTCCTAGCGTGTGAGGTAAGGATGGGTTAACGGATGGCAACTCCCGACACGGTTAAGTGAAACTGATTTATTGAAATAATAGTCAGGGGGGGGAAAGGAAGTGCAGGTTAAATGGGACCCATTGTAGAACTTTCCTGAGATCATTAAAACACCTTCAAAACAAGGATGCTGAAATATATAGCAAAGCAGTGCAGGCCAATCCATCATCTCCAGCGTGCTACCCAGCCTTGAAGGCATCCTCGCCTGGAAACATGCCGCTATCAGTGGCCGTTCTTTCCCAACAATTGCACGGCGGATGGTACTTCTCCGTCGATGCGATGTCCCCGACATTTTTTTTATTTGCTTCCGACGCACCGTGCAAAGCACCGTCGCTAGCCTAGCGGTTGAGGGCATTTTATCGACCAGGAAGCGCTCAGCTGGGGAGAGCCTTTAAGCTACGCCACTTTTTCGGAAGCGACTTTACGGCAGGTTTACGGAGAGGCGTGTTTACGATTCCCGCCGTCTGCAATGTTTCTCAATCAGGCCTAACTTATGTGTGCGAGGTGGAGTGGCTGAACGTTATGGTTGAAGCAAAAATCACATTGCGATTGTTTTGACAGATATTGCGATTGTGATATGATTTGCCATTGGTGGGAATGATCATTTTCAAACATGGACAAACATGTGTAGCCAAGGGCATCTCTGCAGCACTACATGACTTTATTTAAATTGGTGTTATAAATTTACATTTACATATTTTACCCTTATCCAAAAATTGCAGCTCCTGCAATTTCGATATTTCAAATATTTAGTAGGAGGGCAAGAAATAGTCGGATTTGTAAAAGGTATCCCTTTTCTTCCTGCATGGCCGTTAATATCAGAATTGCAACAACACACCATCAGTAGGGTAGAACTGATCCAGCTAAATCCAGCTCAGAGACACCCCGTTAAAACTCTCCCATTTGTGATTGATAACGGACAAGACGGCCGCTTCACCTTCAGCTCACCGGAGACGCTCCTTAAAGGGGTGATTTCCAGGGCTCCACATACGGGGCATCTGAAGTTCGCTCTGTGTATGAAACCTTTCTCCTACTCTTTCCGGCTCTTTCTTCCCCCCCTCCCCCCTCAGGAATCTCCGGCGGGGTTGTGGCTCACCGGCGTCTCACCGCGGTGGGCGAGCCCCGACGCATGTAAATAGGAGACGTGATGTAGCACAGCCATCGTTTACGGCTCAATGGGCGAGAGCGTTCAGCGTCACCATGATGAGCTGACTGGCTGCGATAGCAACGCTCTCTGGAACTTATCCAGGCTTATATTTTACAACTATTTATTACTCCCGAGTGTGCCGGTGCTTAATCAACCTGCATAAACTAAATATATGAGGAGAACGCTCGCAGCTCCCCCAGCCAGTCGCCGGGGCTCGGCTGCTGCTATTAAATTGAAATAGCACTCACTGTATGAGTTCACATATGTGTTTGCTCCGGCCTGCCGTAACTCAATCTATAATTTATTTTTGCCTCCGTCCGTTTAACTGGAGCGCAGGCTGTTTTATGGGCCTTTGCACATTGAACTGTGTGCGGTACAAACATGTTTGTTCAGTGTACGCACATTAACATGATATCACATCATCTACTTACTGGGGATGTGGGATAATTATAATTTTTTCAACCGATACGATAACCGATTATTACCCGCTTCTCATGGCCGATAACCAAAATGTTAATAACCCGTAACCTGTATATTTCTACACAATGCGCAAATGACAAAGTACCTCACCCTAAACAATAGCCTCACTAAAATGCAATTAAACCGGATGCACCGCATGTTTCAACATTGGGTTTTTTTGCGCACTGGTTTTATTTGATAATTTATCAGACCCAATATTTATCTGGCATCCGCACTATTTAGAAATTGTATGGTAGGTTACATACCTACACTATATATACAGTATATGCCAAGCAACATGAACCTAATGAATGAAGATGTACTTCAACACCTAATTTCATCTTCGGATCTTCGGAGCTTATTTGGAACTGGGCTACTTTTTAATCTTTTCACGTGAAAAGCGATAATGTCTCCAGTGTGGTCACAGCACTCCGGTGCAAACAAAGTCCACTGGCGGCATCCCATTGTGGAGGAAGAAGTGTCATGTATTTTTAATGGTGTACACACATTGCTCTCATAAGGCTCGTGGGAGGAAGGGAGGGAGTCGGGCTTCGAGATTCCACCTCCTAATCTCCCATCTCCCGGTTCCTCGTCTCCGAGGGTTGTACATTTAGTTTGGATTAAATTTTGTTTGGGCTCTGCGCAGGAGTGATAAGCGCGGCGAGTATAGTGTGTAAAATATTTAGCTGTTCATTTTCTTTTTGTTGCACTCCGGAGGATTCCACGAGCACATCCAATGCGGCATTTATACGAGGGCACATTTCAAAGTGTCAGAGCTTAAAACGCCTTCTTTAACGGTGATAAACAGGTGAGCCTGCAGTGTGCCTCGGCAACAAGAGTAGCTCAGAGCTTACATGCGATTATGACACCGCAGCCGGAAGTGGCATTTTTTAGCAAGAATACACGCACACATTCACATAGAGACACACACACACACACACATTTCTGCATATACTGTATATATATATGTATATTGGGGGTGAAGCGATATGTGTATTTGTATTGAACCGTACGGTATGGGGTCCACGGTGCACGGTTCGTTACACACTGCGAACGGACAAAGCGTTCATCAATTACTGTAGTATACCGGAATTAATGAGGATAAAATATCCATGTGAAGTGATGCGAGTTTTGCAGATTCTGAGGTGCAGGGTGCAGTCAAGGCATGTTATTGCCTTCACATACTGTATATATATATATATATATAGTTCCTGTCCATAACTTTAATCCTCGCTTTCATCTTTTCCTGATGCAACCTATAGTTATGTGCCCATTGAAACCCATGCGTTGGTTGAGCTTGATTGAAAACCTCGCGACTCCAACTCATAGACGAATGACACCGAAAGCGCTGTTGACTTGTGGCCTATAGAGCGGAGAAAATGGAAGAAATGATCTTCGTAAGGAAACGCTATCGGCTTCGTTCGGTGTTCTGTTGTCGTGACAGCGGGAGTGAAACACAATAGCAAAGGTCGTGGCTTCATTACGATCTCTTGCAGATCACGGGTGGCCTTGAGGCAGAGCGGAGTGGAAGCGGCGGGCGGCCGGCCGGTGGGCGGGGGGGGGGGGGGATGCGTTGTGAGCACATCTTGTGTCTTCGTCAGCAGTAACACAGCCGAGCCACACGAGACGCACACTTCCTACCTGAACAATGTGTATTTAGATGAAACAAGAAAGGAACATGTATTCTCGGTATTCTCGGAACAACGGTTATCTAAGCCAACAGTGAGTCTCGATGCTTTAAGAAAGCCGCCCGCATTTGAATTAAATCATCATCGTCCATTTGCTTGAACATTTGCTTGAAGATGCAAGGATTGTTTGACGACAGCGTGAGGACAGTGTGAGGAGGACAGCATGATGACAGTGTGAGGACAGCGTAAGGACAGTGTGAGGACAACGTGAGGAGGACAGCATGATGACAGTGTGAGGACGTGTGAGGACAAGCATGATGGAGGACAGCATGATGACAGTGTGAGGACAGCGTAAGGACAGTGTGAGGTACAGCGGTAAGGACAGTGGAGGACAATGACAGTGTGAGGACAACGTGAGGACAGTGTGAGGACAACGTGAGGAGGACAGCATGATGATAGTGTGAGAACAGCGTAAGGACAGTGTGAGGACAACGTGAGGAGGACATCATGATGACAGTGTGAGGACAACGTGAGGAGGACATCATGATGACAGTGTGAGGACAACGTGAGGAGGACAGCATGATGACAGTGTGAGGACAACGTGAGGAGGACAGCGCAAGGACAGTGTGAGGACAACATGAGGAGGACAGCATGATGACAGTGTGAGGACAGTGTAAGGACAGTGTGAGGACAGTGTGAGGACAGCGTGAGGACGGTGTGAGGACAACGTGAGGACAGCGTGAGGACAGCGTGAGGACAGCGTGAGGACAGCGTGAGGACGGTGTGAGGACAGCGTGAGGACAACGTGAGGACGGTGTGAGGACGGCGTGAGGACGGTGTGAGGACAGCGTGAGGACAGTGAGGACAGCGTGAGGACGGTGTGAGGATGGCGTGAGGACAGCGTGAGGACGGTGTGAGGACAGTGTGAGAAGGGCAGCATGATGACAGTGTGAGGACAGGGGAGGACAGCGTGAGGACAGTGGAGGACAGTATGCATACAGTGTAAGGGACAGCATGAGTTCAGTGTGAACGTGAGGACAGTATGAGTACAGTATGCATACAGTGTGAGGACAGTATGAGGACAGTATGCATACAGTGTGAGGACAGTATGAGGACAGTATGCATACAGTGTGAGGACAGTATGAGGACAGTATGCATACAGTTTGAGGACAGTTATGAGTACAGTGAGAGGACAATCAGGCCTTTTGTACACTCTCATGCTAGTTCTATGATTGGCAAGTAACATAATTAATCAATGAACATTTTTCATGGAAAACTAAAATCACGAAAATGAATAAATCTTCTTATTAAGGGCTGTGTAACAGTCTTGCCATTATTAGATAATACTCCTGTCTATTGCCACGAGCACATTAAAATATATTGATTTAACGATCAAGGCAATATAATTCCTTTCATTGCGGCGAGTCATGGAGTTGTGGATAGTGATACCCCTTCGCTGTCTGTGCCACCGGCAAGATAACGCGGCGTCAGATGTGATCCATGTGTTATGAAGCGCGCCAGTCACAGATATAGCCGTCCTGGTGTCGCAGCTCCAATGAAAATGCGAAGAGGTGTCGGTGAAGTCAGCAGAACAGATATCTCTCGGCAGCATGTCACATATTGACCTGAGGTTGGCTAGCAGGGCACACGCTAGGTGCGTTTCCATCCGTCTGCTTTTATGCACATTTTCACATAAAAGAAACTGCAGTTTGAAAGAAAACTTTGAAATATGGCATAAAAAAAAACACCTGAGGAAGGTGGAAAAGTTGGTGTTGGTACATGTGACAGACACAACACACACGTGCGAAGATGGAATCTATGGAGAGAACCGTCTTGTAATTATTAATTGGATTCACTTGTTTTATCATTTTAAAAAGTGAATTTGTGTCTTGTCAATTGGCATTTGAATGCATGTGCAATGATTTGTACAAATGCATACATATTTGTGAATCCACATTTTCTTTTGCCCGTTTTTGCCGGAAAATGCGTTCAATATTTGCAATACGTTTGGTGAATGGAAACCCTCCTGCAGACACTGCTCAGCCTGCGTGTTGTGAGGGGGGGGGGGGGTTGCGGTTGAACAGAGAGGACAGTTGGTAATTAATGTGTGCTCACTGGTGTGGGTGTTGTGATGGATACATGCTTTGATTCAATGTGAACGCGTTCTTTCATTTGGATTTGTTGAACTTAGCTTTGTTTTCAATGCACTTTTATATGCTCCACTCACAGGGAAACATGTTTTGCGTTTGAAAGACACGACATTGTGTGTGTGTGTGTGTGAGTGAATGAATATAATCATTACATTCCTATTCCGTTTTCTTCCATTTATCATACAAAAAAAAGCACACATTATGTAACCTTGTGTTGGCTACAAACCAGAGAATGGAGGCCTAGATAGAGGGTGCTTCACTAATGGGTTAAAAGGCTTTTTAGTCGCAAATTGTTGGCACTGAACCTTTTCTAAAGGGATGTTTGCTTGAAATGAATGGCCGTACAAGGACATAGCAGGTAAACAATATATATATTCAGTATATATATATGTATACTGTATATATTGTGTGTGTATTCTATGCATGGGTGGGCACATGGGTTCCATGAAATGCATTCAACACTGGGAAGAATTTCCATTTTCAAAAACATTAGCTGGGAACATGACGAGTCCAGGGTCAAGGGAACGAACGGATGACCGAGTTCCTGCTTCCCCTTATGGTCCATTAATCTGAAAGACATGGCTTGTATCAATCGATTTTCAACACGCCGGCATTCATGCACCTAGACACCCACACACACACACACACACACATACATACATACATACACACACGCAGACACTAACACACACACACATGCACACGCACACACTAACACACACACTGACACTACCACACACACTAACTCACACACTAACACACAGACACTACCACACACACTAACTCACACACTAACACACTGACACATGCACACATGCACAAACACTGACACACACACACTAACACAGACAGACACATGCACACACTAACACACACACACACTAACACACTGACACTACCACACACACTAACTCACACACTAACACACTGACACATGCACACACACCACTGACACAAACACACTAAACACACACTAACACACACACACACACACTGACACACACAAACACGCACACTGACACACGCACACACACAAACACGCACACACACCGACACACACTGACACACACTAACACACATACACACACACACACACACTGACACACACATACACACACACACACACACAAACACTGACACACACACACTAACACACACAGACACATGCACACACTAACACACACACACTAACACACTGACACTACCACACACACTAACTCACACACTAACACACTGACACATGCACACACACAAACACACTAACACACACAGACACACGCACACACTGACACACACACGCACAAACAAACACACGCAAACACACTGACACACACACTGAACACACAGGGGGCTTTTCCACCAAGGCGTTTTCAGGGCCGGTTCGGAGCCAGAGCCTAAAACGAACCAGTTCTTCCTGTTTCCACAGACAAAGAACCGGCTCCCGGCCAGAAAAACTGGTTCGTTCTTGGCTCCAACTCTTTGGGGGGCCAGAGTTGAACCAACTAAGAACCGACTACGTCAGAGGCTGGGGGCGGGATTAGCAAGTCCGCCAAAAACTTTCTGAGCTCCATTTCACAACAAACCCCGACAATGGAAGTGACTACTCCGATACCACTTTGGCAACGCAACGTTAACCTTGTAATATTCTTAGCCAAGGAATATTGAAATAAAGAGATGCAACCGAGTTGGCGTTTATGGATGTTTAATAGAAACTGAGCCTGGTACCGAGCATGGGCGTAGAATTTAGTGGGGACGCTGGGGACATGTCCCACCAATTAACGGAGCACCCCCCCCATCAGAACGGCGAATTAACGGAGCACCCCCCCCATTCAGAACCACGAATTAACAGCGCACCCCCCCCATCAGAACCACGAATTAACAGCGCACCCCCCCATCAGAACACGAATTAACAGCGCACCCCCCCCCATCAGAACCGCAAATTAACAGCGCACACCCCCCCATCAGACCACGAATTAAACAGCGCACCCCCCCATCAGAACGGCGAATTAACAGCGCACCCCCCCATCAGAACGGCGAATTAACAGCGCACCCCCCCCCATCAGAACGGCAAATTAACAGCGCACCCCCCCCCCATCAGAACCACGAATTAACAGCGCACCCCCCACCCATCAGAACCACGAATTAACAGCGCACCCCCCCATCATAACCACAAATTAACAGCGCACCCCCCACCCATCAGAACCACGAATTAACAGCGCACCCCCCCCCCATCATAACCACGAATTAACAGCGCACCCCCCCCCCCATCAGAACCACGAATTAACAGCGCACCCCCCCCCCCCATCATAACCACGAATTAACAGCGCACCCCCCCCCCCATCAGAACCGCGAATTAACGGAGCAGCATTGTTTTTCTAAATAACATTTTGTTAACATGTCTGCTTCAGTATACTTAAAGTACAGAGAAACAAATAAGATTCAGTTTTTATTTGAGTTATGACAGAACAGGTAGTAACAAAATATACAATTACAAAAACAAGATCACTCGTATCGCGATGTAGTCCGCCATTGTTCTTGTTGTGCTCGCGTTGATGGGAAGGCGGAGACTTATACAGACGTACAGTGACGTCATGACGTGGGGGCGGGTTGGCTCTCGAGGCTCTCTAGCCGGTGGAAAAGCAAACCGGTTCTTAAGTTGAACCAGCTCCGAACTGGCACTAGCACCAGCCCAGAACCAGCTCTCGGTTGACTTTGGTGGAAAAGCCCCCCCACACACACACACACAACACGCACACTGACACACACATACACACATACACACACATACACACACACACACACACACACACACTGACACACACACCAATGACCACACACACACACAGAACTCCCTTTGCACAGTCACTCTGCGTTTCACGCCTTTCTCCATCATCATGCCAGCAGTGGCCCTGGGATATCGCTGACCCTGCACCGGGCTGCTGGACTGGAAGAGACTGATGCTGCCGCCACCGGAGCTGTGACAGCGCAAATGGAGCCAAGAGCCTCTCGGCCGCAAAGTTGTTGTTGTTGTTGTTGTTCTTCCCGCCTTCTATCACCGCGCCATTCTGAACGCCCCCCCGTCGATGGGCGGTCGGAGCGTATTCAGAGTGACCTCGGCTCTGTGAACCACCCACCCCTCCACACACACGCCAGGGGATTTTTTGAAAAAACAACCACGACTTTGGTTGAGTTATATCATTTTGGGGGGGGGGGAACAATAGCTGCCCATTTTTTTAGGAGGAGGGAGGAGGCAGGCGGGCGGGTGGTGGTCCATTGGGTGGAGTGTATTTTTGGACGTCACCGCCCAAGTGTGCCGTTTGGTTTGTGACGAGCGGCACAGCACGTTATGTGGTGGACCGAACTGAAATGCTGTGTGTGTGTTGTGTGTGTGGTGTGTGTATGAGAAAACTCAGAAAACAGCTCCTGGTAATCACAGGACAGTTACTGGGATTTGTTTTCTGCACAAAAAAAACCCCCAGAGGCAATCTGCCGGCTGTAATTAAAAGACTGTAACAGACGCTGACCGTGCAATTATGTGGGCGAGGAAAAAAGGAAAAAGCAAGTACACACATTGTTCCGAACGCCGATAAATTGTTTGCAGCCACAAGCAGCAGGGACGCACATGGAGCGCCCTCGTGAACGGACCCCGGCCGCTGAATCGGACACATTTGCATTTTATTGTCGCTAAATGACAGTGTTTGGGCAATAGGAATTTATTTATGAGTTTGTTGCGGTCGTGAATAATAACACAATTTAATTTAATTGCGTGCGTGTGTGTGACTGAAAATAGGATAAAATGGAACAGCCTAAAGAGGCCGGGGAAGTGTAAACGGCAAATCATATCTGTGAACAATAGTTCTCTCGCTGTATATGCTTACATACGCATAACCTGTGTTGTGTGTTTCCTGGGCTCTCACCCGAGTGTGGTGGTCAGAGACAGAAACGTGTCTGGTCTTAGTGTACACAATTCTTCTGTAGGAATTAGCCTATGTCTGCAAATATAAAAAAAAATTGTCACTTGTCAATATATAATTTTGTTTTTTACCACAATTTTGCTCCTAGTAGACACAAGCTTGTGCTGCAGCATTAACAGCAAACAACACTTCATCAATGTGTGTTTTTAATTTCCAGCTCAGCTGACCCCCCCACCCACCCCCCCCCCTCCCTGCCTCCCAGGATGTACTTGTGTACTTGTGTACTGGTATTGTGGTCGTTGATCAAACCTAATTACTCTCTGTCAACATCGCCATAAGCCGCTAATGCTCTCTATCTCCTCCTCCTCCTCCCCCACCATCACCACCACCACCACCCGTACCACCACCACCACCACCACCACCCGGGTGCCTCCAGGTGTGCCCAGGGGGACATCGTCACACACACGGCGTGGCTGAACCGCTCCAGCATCCTGTACGCCGGCGAGGACAAGTGGTCGGTGGACGCACGCGTCAGCCTGGTCACGCTCAACGATGTCGAGTTCACCATCAAGATCGAGGGCGTGGACGTGACGGACGAGGGCCAGTACGTGTGCGCCGTGCAGACCAGCAGCCGGCCCAGGACCACGTCGGTGCACATCCTCGTGCAAGGTACACGCACGCACGCGCGCACACACACACGCACACACGCACACACACACACACACACACACACACACACACACACACACGCACACACTCTCTCTCTCTCTCTGTCTCTCGCTCTCTCTGTCTCTGTCTCTCTCTCTGTCTCTCTCTCTCTGTCTCTCTGTCTCTCTCTCTCTGTCTCTCTCTGTCTCTCTCTCTCTCTCTGTCTCTCTCTCTCTCTGTCTCTGTCTCTCTCTGTCTCTCTGTCTCTCTGTCTCTCTCTCTGTCTTCGCTGTCTCTCGCTCTGTCTCTCTCTCTCGCTCACTCTGTCTCTCTCTCTGACTCTCTGTATCTCCATCTCTCTCTCTGTCTCTCTATCTGTTAACTTCGGAAGATATCAGTTATTGAAAGTGAGAACAGCATCTCCCCCTCTCTCTCTCTCTCTCTCTCTCTGTCTCTCTCTCTCTCTGTCTCGCTATCTGCTAACTTTGGAAGGTATCAGCTCGTTATTGAAAGTGAAAACAGCATCTTGCTCTCTCTCTCTCTGTTGCGCTCTCTCTGTCTCTCGCTCTCTCTCTCTCTTGCTCTCTCTGTTTCTCTCTTTCTCGCTCACTCGTTCTCATTCCGTCTTTCTCTCTCTCTATCTCAGGGGGAGCTTGGATGTAATGGTTGACTGTGAGAGCTTTTAAGGGGTTTCGCTTTACTTTTCTTACTTTGGTGTGGGCTGCTTCGTGGGCGATGTATTCCCGTAATAACGTGCTGTTACTCTGATAACGTATTTTGTGTTTTTACGTTTTATTAGTCTATCTTGAAAAAAAAAATACAAAATCATACTTTTGAATCATACTCAGACAACCTGTCGTTAATCGACTTGTCAATTCCGCCATTACCGGAGCTGCACAAGAGGGTGTTTTCGGCCCCTTTCCTTTCCGCGCGGCTGCGTCCTTAGTGAATATGATGGATGGCGTGTCATTCAGCAGCCTGGGCGCGTGCGGGCACAGCGAAACCAGCGCCGGCTGCTGATGAATGCAGGTTTACAGACGCCGGTCCGCACACAGGGAGAGACGAGGCAGCAGAAAGGGGTTTGTTGTTGTTGTGGGATAAAATGCACATGATTTAAATGTTTATTCCTTATACAAGCACTCCTCTTGATGCTGTCGCTTTCCCTGGCTGTGAAATGTGCGTTCTCTAAATGTTTAGTCTTATACAAAAAGAGCAAAAGACAGGAAACTTATGACTAACCATTATAGACTAACCCCCCCACCCCCCGCGTCTTTCTTCCTAAACCTTTCATAACCGAAGAGACTAAAATACCATTCAAATAGAGGAAAAATGTCCACGGAAAAGACTATGCTCCCTGCAGCAACAGTGGTGTTTACAGGATGTCTATTTTGCCGTTAAAGCTCATTATGTGTTTGGCCTACTGGGCCGCTAACGCGCTACGAGCGGCATCTCAAACTGGACAGCTGAACCCGACGTGGATGAGCCAGTGACCTTTCATGCTCCGGACGTCAGCTGTCTGCATGAGATTCATTTCCATAATCTCGTGTAGGCCGTAGCGATCGCTGTAGGCGACAAGAATCATGGTCCATGGTTAGCTGGCTAATGAGCCTTCATAGTAACCCCAACCTCAGTAACACATTGACAAAAAAATAATAATACGCAGTTGCCTTAGTACAAACTGCCAAGTATTGGATTTAGTGTTTAGTGTTGTATGTTAGAGTTGTGGTTTTGCTAGCAATCAGGTCAAATTATTCCATTCTGCTCTGGCAGAAACACATTCACTGTGCGTCACAGTATATGTGTGTACACACGCCAACACTCATAACCCTTCCTGCTTTTGTTGAATTGGTTCTCTAAAAGTGATGTGATCTACATTAAAAAATATACAATATTCCAATACACAAACACACAAAATAGAAAGTGTCTTGTAGAGTGGAAGTAGATGTGTCAGTCAACACCCCCCCCCCCCCCATCAGACTATACTATAGTCTTGAACCGTGAGCCTGTTGACTGGGAATGTCAACTCTCAGTCAACACGAGGTGCACTTGACATGCATACTGCCTGAGCCTGAGCTGTCCAGTGCACTCCAGTGCACACCGAGCAGCATCCTTGGCCTCCTCCACCCACCTCCTGCCTGGATCCCACTCTGGGGACTTCAAACATGTAAGCTTGCCATGAGTATACTTTCTTTTGTAGCCCGGAGGCCTCTGCCACCAAGTTGGGTGGTGGTGGTTTGAATGGCAGGGGGTGGGGAGCAGATGGTTCTGCTTCTGCATCAATCGATGAGAGCAGCAGGCAACAGAAAAGGAGGAGAAACCTCTTCTGTCAGAGGCTTTGCACTATAAGCAATGCGGTGTGATTGTGTGCATTGTGTGCACTATATGCTATGATGCACGTTTATATATGGAGGTGCAGCAGAAACAATAACGATATGACAAGGCCCTCGTGTTTTAGACTCGGCTATGACAGTGCACGCACGGTGCATTGAGTTACAATGAACCACACGTCATACCCTGAGCATGTATGACGACGCAAAAAGGTACATTCATGGCACACATATTATGACTCTGATAGGCATTTAGCTAATCAATTCAAACGTATTCAAGTGCATGCCTCTTCGCAAATGTATGGGTAATCCACGAGTAATTCCAATCATGTGTCGAGCAAACGGGCTCCGTCGGTGTACAGCGAGGTCACACGCCATGCGTAAGCCCTCTTTTATCTACCGTGCGCGTCTCCGTAGCCTCCTGCTCCTGGACTTTATTAGACCGGGGAGTGAGGGAGCGCTGGGTACGGGGGGGGGGCCCAGCAGGTTCTCAAGAGTTCAGCACATCAGTAGACTTGAGTCTCCGTCTCCGTCTGTTGTCTGATCATTGTTGGTGTGTAATTAAAAAGTATGTGTCCGTTCGGATGCCGGCGCCGAGTTTAAACTTGCGGGAAGCCGGTCGGATATTGCACATGCCGCTCAGAAAGCCCCCCCCCCCTCCCGAACCTGGAAAACAAAAAGACTCACGAGAAATATCGCACGAGAAAAGTTGTGTTTTGTTGTGCAACATTTGATCTGCTGCAGTGTGTCCACGCTAATCCTCACGTGTAGTCGCTTCTTGATGAACCGTTACCTGTGTAACGGGTTAGCGTTTGTTAATATCCCCCTTTGTTGTGAGACACACGTACGCATAATGGGCTCCGTCTCGCATGCAAAATTGGGCGTCAGCAGCCGGCGCTGGCGGCGGGGGGGCCGGCTGGTCCCGCTTCCTGAGCAGGTGTGCCGTACCTGCGGGGGGTCGGCGGGGGGCACGGTGGGTCGGCGCTCGGGCTCCACTTCGGTAGCGGGTCGGTGGGTAAAAAGCCAGGCTTTCATTTGCCGGACGCCATCTTCTCTCTCACCTTCACCTGACCTCTTTCCCATATCCTCCTCATTATTCCCCTCGGTGCAGAAAAGGAAATAAAGTCGGACTTGGGAGACGGCGAGAGAGAGAGTTAAAGCGGGGGGGGGGACTTTCGTCAGCTTGAAATAGCTCAACGCCTCCCCACCCCCCTCCTCCCCGGTGTCTGGAATTAGACACGCGTGGCGGTAGCGGCGGCGGCAGCGCCGGCAGTGCTGGTTTTTTTGGGGGCGTTCCAAGGCCCCACCTGTACGGTCAGCATCAGTACGCATCGGGGCTGTCGCTGTCCTCGGTGCGTTCCGCATTGCTTTGGGAGCGTGTGTCAGCCCCCCTCCACGCACACACGCACACGCACACACACGCACACACGCACACGCACACACACACACACACACACACACACACAGCAGCACTAGCCAGCCCTTAACCAGAGATATTTCTCTCACTTACTGCAAAAGTTGCCCAAATTGAGACAGAAATGTCCCTGAAATGTAAAATTGGCCATCGGTACAGTGCTGTGAGCCATGCTGCCTGTGTTGCGTTTTTCTTCTTCCTGGGATAATAAAGAAGTATTATAAACAGAGCAGGTAGCTTTTGGCTGTAGACTTTTCATTAAGCTGATAAATAGTTGTTGTCATTGCTGTACCGGAATGTGTGCCACCGAGACATTTTATTTTTGCATACCGTATTCATCTGGGATGAAAGTTTTCTTTTTTTTTTTTTCCTACTTTTAACATAAAAAAAGACGACACTTTGATAGTTCAAATATAGCAGCTTTCCGCTCCTAAGCAGTTCCAGTATGCATAACTGGTGTTTTGTAAAAATAAATTAATAATAAAATGAAAGACATGGAAGTTTTGCTAAAGCTTATAAAATATTATACTGGCAACCACACAAAAAAGGGAAAGGTTATCGGCCGCTTTGGATGTTTGGCAGAACGGAGAGCCGTCTCGGGTGGTGGCCGCGGCGGCAACCGAGCGGCGAAACGATGGGTCGAATAAAGGACGTCGAATAACAAAGGGTCGTTCAAACGCGGTAAACAGCTTCTGCTGCTGTCACACTCTCAGTGCGCACACTGGAGCCATGAGCACATCACGAGCCCTCTCATCCTAATGTAATGTCAAAGACGGCACGTTAACCCCCGCTCACCCCTGCTTCCCCACCTCATCATGAGTGTGGATCGAGTGTTTTCACGTCGTGTTTAGTCTTCATGTTTAGTTCATTAGTGTGGCTCAGGCATGTTGGTATCATGTCTCTGGTGTCTATGTCGCCGAAAGAGGCTCGTGAGCCGATGATATGTCAGCGAAATAATGGAACCACAAACTTGGCACCACGGTAACAGTGAATAAGTAATTAATGCCATGCTAAAAACATCCACTTCCCGGAGCAATTAGCCGACGTCGAGCTCCACATGCTCCATATGCTTGTTGCACATTCTTTCCGCCACGGAGTTCACACCAATAAGCAGTTTTTTGCATACAAGTGAAGTGCACATTATTAGCGAGTTGTGAGCCATTGGATTTTCTTGCACTGAATCGGGGGTGTGCTGCTGCTGCCGCACCGAGTTTTAATTACTTTTCGCAGGCTGCCAGCGGCCTTGCCCTTTAGCCACAGCAATACAGTAATGCCATTAACACGCTGAAGGCCTGGAGCTGTCAGCGCAGGCCGGCAACACCGGAGAATACACCCCCGTCGGCACTCACTCACTCCAGTAGTCTAGAAGTATATATATTTTTTATTGGTGTCTTTGCTAACTAGGACGTGCAAAGGCTGTCTGTCATTTGTTGCGCGAGCCTAAAAAAACAGGCATATGAGAATAGCAAACACAAAGAGCCAATGTAGCAGGGGGCTGTATTTTTGTCCGCTCGCTTCGAATAGGGACTCAAGTCTATTTTGGATGTGAAAATGTAATAATATCAATTTGTTTTTGCAATGTGGCTGTTTGTGACTTCAGTGTCTCAACAATTTACAAATCTAGAACAAGGCAGTGTTTCTGCTCTTCGCCTTCCACGTAAGGCACTCTGTTTTAAAATTCTTGGCCCATTTTAATTACATTTCCATTATAGCTTAACTGTTTTCTATGTAAATAGTTAATTGCGTCCACAATTTCACACACACAGTTCAAGCACTCACACAAACACACTCCCACACAATGCAAATGCTTAATTGTATTTAAGCTCATTTTGGGACAGGAAATCACACATCCGTCAGAGATATAACTCATTTCACTCTCACAATGCACTTGCATTGGTATTATTCATACTAACATGCATGAGTAATTACAGAAAACAGTAATTCAGGCAATTGAGAGTCAATGGACACGTTGATGTCTGCCATTTCTCCCATCCTGCTATCTGTGGTTCCAGAACACGATTCCACGTTATAGAGGTTTCTTTCTTCATCTTTTTGCTTGATCCAGACATCTGAGGATCTGGGCATTCTGAGAGCCAACAACAGAACGGTACAACAACCAGACACTTAGCAATCCGCACTGATTTCTGCAATCTTGGAATTCCGACAGACAACCAGATCGTCGTTTTGGAAGGCGCTAACAGGCCTTCGTCTATACGCCCAATTAGCGCGAGACTCATTGAGGCAAGCTTTAGCAAGGCTGATTAGCAAGCCTTGTTTGATCGGCATGAGTTTGAGCTCAAATGGTGTCAGTGTTTAGACTGGTATATGTTGCCGTCTGGAATCCTTTACCGCCATTTCTGTGGTTGAGATAGAAATTCATGGATCGACTTAGCAATGCATATTCTTACCATAGACACAGCAACCCAAAAAAGCTCCATGTCTGATCAAATATTTATGATCAAATATCTCATTATTAGTTATCTGTATATTAGTCATTCTCAGTTTTGTCCCCACAATAGGGGGTCTGTTTGTTGTCAAATGTACTTTATTCATTGTTTCCCCTGCCCTTTATCCTTAGTTAGATGAAGACCGTATTTTATGTATTTTTTGTTGAATATTTGCACTATTTCATCTCATTTCAAAAGCATCCAGCGCACTGTTGCGTAACACCAATGTAATCACAGCGACACAATCTCTTTCATCTTTCTTTCTAATCTTCCCAAGCATGTCTCGGCAATTTAAGATGTTTCATCAAAATAATCACATGGCAAATATGATGAATATTTCATTATGTGCCTTCCCATTCATGAATTAATTGTGTTTGGTTTGTCCTCCATAAAGATCCCAAATAATGTGACTAAATCAGGCACAATACATTTGCTCAACTTCTGAATGCATTGATTTTTTTTGTATCATGAAAAACCCCTAAAAGGAGCAATATTATCACGCATAGTTTTGTGGCTGAAACTCCTCCTCGCTCCTGCTGAGCTACGTGTGTAGCTGTAGGAAGTTTTTCTCAATTAATGTATGCATTTTCCCCCATGTTGTTTCAGAGTGCTCTCACCTTGATTAATCGTTGGCCTAATCGTAAGCCCACAAAATGTCTTTAGGCAATTGTGAGATGCCAGTGGAAGGGTAATTGCTCAGCCCGCAATCTTATTTAAATTGCTCATTCAAAGTTAATGGATGGACGTGTTTAAATTGTGTACTCGCCGCCCCCCTGCTGTAGTTTCTGTCAATACGGTTTATTTACCAGATTCCACTGTTCTTAGGACTCCGCAGCTCTGCAGTGTGGGTGTTGGGGTTTGATGGCTGCCATACACATACACACATCTGGGATCCGGCAGTCTTACTATGTTATCGCAGGACTTCTGGGTGGTGGGTGGGTGGGGGGGGGGGGGGGGGGAGACGGCACAGAGCCAGGGCCGTGAATCAATAACGCCAAAGGGGGGTGGAGTTACGCCTTGTTTCCTAATTTGGGGCGAGCGGATGAAGCTTTGGGAAGGGGGCTTCTAAGACACTGTTTCCTTTTACTACCGCTGGCCGAGTTTGTGTTCGCGGCAATTACGCGGCTGCAGAGAGTGAGACTACAGTGGTCGTGTGGTCGGTTGAGAAGCTGCAAAATACAAACTAAGTCACCTAACCTAAGGCGAAAACAAGGGAGAAGCATCGGTACATGTTCCGGCCAGTCCGTCGACGTTGTCACCGTTTTTTTTCAGCACCTTTTTGACATTCACGAGGCGAATGGAACTCCATGTACGCTGTTGTTGGTGGTGGAAAGCCGTGGGTTGCTGATGTGATCGCCCCACTGCTACAGCTAACCGGAGTAGGACACCGGCGGCATACTTCCGCTTGTGTACTTCCGACGTGCTGCCTGCGGTGGGCTGTTGCCGCACATTATGAGAGGTGTAGATTACTCCCCCCACCGCTACTCCTCACGTGGTGGAGAAGAGGCGGAAAACATGTGAGAAAGTGCCTGGGCCCGCGGGACTTGTCTCCGGGAAACAAAACCGAGCGTCTCTCTCCTGCCGCCCGTTCAAAGAGGGATTAAGGGATTTTGTTGATGTTGTTGTTTTTGTGTTATTAGCATAAGTAAGAACAGCGCCAAACAATGACGCGCATTTCAAAGTAAAAATTGCGCGTGCATATGGATGCGTTGTGGCTCGACGTTTGTCAAAAGTCTTTCAATGTGAAGGAGTACACTGTACGCTGTATTGAGTAGAGTGCAGTTGGTGTGTCTGGTGAGAATCATTAACAGTCGATTATTTTAGTGTGTTCTTGATCTGAGGTTCCACACCTGGTTCAAGATGTCTGGCAATACAATTCATCTCCAATGGCAAGCACTGACTGTACATGTTGACTTCGGAATACGAAAATATAGACGGTCCACATTTCTTCTTTTAATTTCCCCCTGTAGTAGTCATTACGGCCTTTGGTGAATCCCCTAAAATGTTCAATAAGAATCCTGACAAACAAATCCCAATTAATTTCCTCTGCTCATTTTCTTTGAATTGATGATGAATTAATCATTTTCAGAGCTTTTTCGGAAGCAGGAAACGAATGAATTTGATAACGTGCTGTGGCCCCTTTTGTTACAACAACCGCTGTAATTAAATAAATTATTTGTCTTTCAAAGAACGGTATTCTCACAAGGGCACACCACACACAAATGCAAAATAAAAAGTGAAGAATTTTCTATTTTCGCAAATAGATTGAGGTTACAACTTTTGGTCCCGTTGACCTGGAGCGGAGTGCAAGTTCAGCACAAACTCGGCCTTCATTCAGTAACCAGAGAGAAAGGATAAGAAGAGACATATTTATTCGATTTATTGGAGCATTTTTATTGTATTCAATATTCAACTTTAATTTAACAAGGTTTTGAGAATATAACTCCCCATTCTTTTTTGCTTTACCTTTGATTGTGTATGGGTCCTGGGTTTTCAATCTTTACATTTAAATTGGTGTAATGGGTCATCGACACATGGGCTCATCAGGGCAAATATCAAACGCTCGAGTTGAATTAACATTCAAACATTTTAATTGGCAATTAGCAAACAATAAGAATCGCGCAACCTTGCGTCCTGACTGGCTGCTACGACCGATCTCGCCCTTCGAGAGGACCTGATGTCTCCTGGGTTCATAAAAGACTGGCCACGCGACTTCTATGATGGCCGCTGGAGGTTTTCCTCTTGCTCTGCCATTCAAAACAATTCTAGCCAAGACACGGCGAGCGATATGCTCACGACGGGAACCATTCAACAGCATGTCGTCCTGAGAGATATGCTACACAGTACCGCTATACTGTATACACACACACACACAGTGTATCTCACAGATGATTCTAGAGACTGAATTCCTGAGCTAAATCTCATTTACTTATTTGCTTGAGCAACATTTTAACTAGATGTGGGAACACATTGCAGCCACGAGGTGAGCGGCCGGGGGGGGGGGGGGGGGGGGGGGGGGGGGGGGGGTAGACCGTTTAACATGGCGCACCTGCACCCAATTAGCATCGTTAGCAGGGTTTGTGGCAGCACAGAGGGAGCAACCCCCTCAGCCTCCCTTCAGTCAAAACGTCGGCCATATTGGAATGAGTTGTGCCGCGGGTCACAGGTGTTCTCCGCGTGGCTTTGTGTGCGCACGCCGTGATGAAAGCCGGTCGGCCCGAGATGGAGCCCGTGGTGTGTGTGTGTGTGTGTGTGTGTGTGTGTGTGTGTGTGTGTGTGTGTGTGTGTGTGTGTGTGTGTGTGTGTGTGTGTGTGTGTGTGTGTGTGTGTGTGTGTGTGATGAATCGATAGTGATCACACACAGACACACATCGGTATGTGATCATCAAAGATGAGTCATTCACACAGATTGGCAGCCGCCACAGAGGACAGGGCAGAGTACGGCCATTCTCTTATATTTCTATAGATGTGCCTTATTTGTTTATTTTTTTTATTTTTTTATTCTTGCTTATTCTGGCAATGAGTGGTGGAATGAGCTACCGGCTCACCAGCTTCCGCAAGAAACTCAAGACCCACCTGTTCAGAGTTCACCTGGACTCTGCATAGCTTCCCTCCTTAACCCCTCTTCCTCCCTAACCCATTCCCACCGACCCAACCAGAGTTGAGGAGCACTCACTTGTGTGTTTGTACGTCTTGGCACAAATTATTAGTACTTGGCTTTGTTCAGCATCTTGTTTGTTCTAGATGTTGGTAATGCACTCAGAATGGCACTTCTGCTCTTATCCCAGCTATTATGCTGGCAATGCAGCAATTATCTATTCTTATCTTTATGTCCCACAGTGATATATTGCTGTCTCTCTTTCGACAAAAATGTACTTATTGCAAGTGGCTTTGGAAAAAAGTGTCTGCCAAATGGCCTAAATGTAAATATTACACTGTGCATTTATTTATAAAACATGTATATCAAATATAATCCTAAAAATAAAATGCTTGAGCTAAGGCTGGTTAAAAGCCTCGAAATAGGCTTTTAATCACATGGTAAAGCCTCGTATTTCCTCATCTCATCTAAGAGCTTTAGTCCAAATGATAGAACGGCCAGAACAGTCTGGTAAACCAGTCAGTTCAGAAGGTGACGTCACTTGACAGCAATGCAGCTTTTTCAAACCAGGAAAAGACAACACTTATACCATATCACGATATCCAAACTCTAAGACGATCTGTCCGATATCACAATATTAATATAATATCCATGCCCCGAGATTGAGCACTGGAGGGAGGGTGGGTGGGGGGGCAGGCTGTGAGTTGTACTTCCCGTCCACCTGATCACACGTGAATTAATGAGGCTCCAAACAATGAATATGATATCAGAGGAGATGAGGAGAACGCGACGGGTCAAATAAGAGGACGTGTCAGCGCGTCAGTGAGTGATGGCGTTCGCCGGGCGCGTAGATTACCTGAAGGAGAGATTAGTTTCCAACTTATCGAGGGCTCTGGTTTACCGCTGGCCTGGCACATCAGGGTGACATTGGCGCCTTCGTTCACCACGAGGTCTCTGGACAAGTTGATGATTTTCGGCGGGACTGTGAAAGAAGACAAAGAAAAGAAAAAGAAAAGAAGGACGAAAAGAGAGGTTACTTTTTTGAAGAATATTCCAAAATGCTGTTGGTTTCATTATCGAGCATTGCGGGTCTTGACTCAATGAGTTTGTTTTTTTTCCAGAATCAAAAGCCTGGGCATTGGTCCTGATTACCGTTTGGCTCAGGGAATGTTGAAGCGTTACTATTTGTGACTGTGCTGCTGCTGCTGCTGCCATTCATACACTCACACAAGGCAACGTGACCACGTGCCAACACTCTCTTTATCACGGGTCACGGCTTCATCCAACATGCTGCCCAAAGAGCCAGCCCCCAATGGCACAGCTTGGCGTTCGTTGAATGGAGACAATTTATTTCAAATCATAAAATGAAGCAGCATGTTCTCTTGCTGTATGTATGTATGTATGTATTGTATGTATTTACGTACGTACGTACATATATACATATGCACGTACGGTATGTATGCATGTATATAGAAATAAGTGTACACTTTCATTACTACATTTTATTTTTATGATTATATTTAATATACATGTTTTATAAATAAATGCAGTGTAATATTTACATTTAGGGCATTTGGCAGACACTTTTTTCCAAAGCCACTTGCAATAAGTACATTTTTGTCGAAAGAGAGCTAGGGTGCATGTGGTACAC